>CAJQZN010042185.1:80026-103245 GCA_907164685.1 Colias eurytheme | reverse complement strand
GGGTTTTTCTCTGAAAACGCGGGCGAAGCCGCGGGCGGAAAGCTAGTTTTTATTATAAAAATAAAGTATTGCGCTACTCTGTTGTGATCTAGATCTGAATATCTTAGGTTATATTTATTTAACATGATTAATCGCTTTTCAAGCAAAAATGATTAACGCTCGACGAACTGCTCGTAGTTTTCAATTATAAAAGTTATTATTTTAAACAGAAGACAATAAGTACAAAACAACAAGTAGGTACACTATTTCTATGTAGATTCTGTTTTTAGTATAAACTAAGAAGAAGGTATTTATTTTAGACTTTGTTAGATTTTAAGTTACAAGCTAGAACATTTCGCAGAATCGAACTGTTAAAATACCTATTAGGAATATTATTGAAATAGTCAAACCAGTTTTAGTAGATATCATATTAATTATTATTTACTAGCGGTCCGCCCCGGCTTCGCCCGTGGTACATTATATTTACGTTTTCTCTACATAAGAACCATCCTCGTACTTCAAGGAATATAATAAAAAAAGAATTATCGAAATCGGTTCAGCCGTTCTCGAGTTATGCGCTTACCAACACATTTTGCGATTCATTTTTATATATAAGAAGAAGATTATTAGACTTTTAGAACATTATCTTTCCATCCCCATGACGACGCGGTTGGCGCAGTGGTAAAAGTAACTACCTACTGAGCCGACAGTCCCGGGTTCGATCCCCGGTCAGGGCAAATATTTGTGTGATGAACTCAATTATTTGTTCTTGGGTCTGGGTGTGATTATCTATATATGTATTTATTAAATATTATATTTATCGTCGCCTAGTACCCACAACACAAGCCTTAATTGAGCTTACTGTGGGACTAGGTCGATTTGTGTAATAATGTCCTATAATATTTATTTATTTATTTATTTATTTATAATCCCGTTTTTCATTTAAACCTTAATTAAGAAAACGATTTTAACTTAAAATACATAAAAATTCGCTTTTTAATATTCTTATTTCATTGTTCATTTTTCTATAGAAATTTTTAACCATAAAGCGCTTCAACAGCTGTTCTATAATTATTTAAAGATATCTAAGTAGCGCTGAAGCGATGTAAATTCATAAAAGTCTTCCCCGCTGAACTGTTAACAGCGTACATAATTAATTGATTTTAATTCGTTACGAGAATAGATACAGTGCGTAACATGAAAATCGATAAATTCTTAATTTTTGTAAGTTGTTTTTATTGCAATTGTTTTTGTTGCAACGAAGTGATTATGATACGATTTTTGTAAGACTAGAAAGTTGCATAGGCTGTTTTTTACCGCGGTAAAACGTCTTATTGCTTTCTTCTATCAGTTGCGTTAGCGAAGCTGTAGGTTATAAGCTAGTTTTAAATCAGAGCTATAACCTATACAAGGTAGTAGATATATCCACATATTTGACCTATTGCCGAGGTCACACAATCTATGCCAATTTTCATTCAATTCGGTTCAGTGGTGGCGTGAAGAAGAGACGCACAGCGTTACTCTCGCATTTATAATATAGAGTAGGGATTAATTTATTAAAGCATCCCAATTATCACGGCCAGCACTACATCCACTAATATTGCCAAAGTGTTTTATTCCTCCATGAGAACAGTTTAAAGGCGGCTTCACGTTTAATTTTCTTTATTGCTTAGTTTTTCTTTTGTACTTCGCCTTAATCTTGCTACGTAATTTTCTTTTTCGTCAAACATTTCTTTTCATAATTAAACGCAGTAATAAATATTAAATAAGTATTTTTATAAAAGAACTAGTGGTCCGCCCCGGCTTCGCCCGTGGTACCTACATGTTTAAACTATCCTATCTCTCAAGTTGGATCGAACTGCACATGGTGTGCGAATTTTATTATAATCGGTTAAGTGGTTTAGGAGTCCATTGAGGACAAACATTGTGACACGAGATTTATATATATATTAAGATAGAAAACAGTAATTGTTAACTTAAAATATTTTAATCATTGTTATCGTCAATGCTCCGATACATTAAAATAACTTAAAAATTTCGTCATTCATTTTTATATACTAAATTTAGTTTAGTTAATAAGACAACAAACACATTTAAATATACATATACATATACAGCTACACTCGAAAAACATAACCTTCAGATGATGCGAATGAAGTTTTTCATAGTCTTTCGTATCCTATCCAAAACGTTTAGAAGTTTATATGTATACTAGGTTTCCGCCCGCGGCTTCGCCCGCGCAGTCAAAGAAAAACCCGCATAGTTCCCGTTCCCGTGGGATTTCCGGGATTGCGTCATTTTCCCGGGATAAAAAGTAGCCTATGTCCTTTCTCGGGTATCAAAATATCTCCATACCAAATTTCATGCAAATTGGTTCAGTAGTTTAGGCGTGATTGAGTAACAGACAGACAGACAGAGTTACTTTCGCATTTATAATATTAATATGGATTATAAAAGAAACATAATATACACTCACATACCTCTGTACCTACACACCATGAAACATTACACAATATTAAGCAGTCGAGTAACCGTATATTATAAGTCTCAAGTTTAATATTAAATTTATTCCATTTTGTTAATTTATTACTTAAATCGTAATATAACGTTGTGATATCAGCTTTTAAACATCGTCTTAGCACGTAAACTGCGTAATCGCTTAAGACATAGTGTTGTTCGAACCACTTATCGATAAATGAATTAATTCGTGAAGTTTTATGTACGCGAACGATAATAGCGAACAGAACTTTCACAATGAAATGTCAAACTCGCTAACAGGTTAAATTCTCATTCAGTTCTTTTCAACAATTTAAAGAATTAATTGATGCTATTTTATTGGACGAAGTTTTGCTGGCTCTGCTTCGAAAGCACTAGTGCGGGAATTGGATTTCGATGAATTAAATTGAATATTGTGCTGAAAATATTTATCCGTAATATTTATAGTAGGTAGATTAAATCATCACGTCAAAAGCTTCAGAAAGCCTAAATTAAAGCTTTAAATACAACATGCTATTAAATATAAATGGAAATAGTAATAAGATTTGTATATAATAATATAGTGTATTTTTAAATAAAGCGAAATGTTTCAAACTTAGAATTAATATCTACAAATTATGATCCAAACTAGATTTCTCGCGCGTTGCTGATTTTCTGTCGAATATTCTAATTTGTTACTACACACACCTCTATCGCATCATCGGTCCATAAACCGCCACTATCCTGCATAAAATATCACGTGCAGACGAATTAAATTATCGATAAGCACTCAGCACATCACTAGCACTTAATCCGATTACTCTAGTAGGCTGCATTTAAGGTACATTCAAGTCGTAAATGTTTTCCTCGGTTGCTTTGGGACGGATTTGCAGTGTAGCTTTTTAGAGCCTATAATTTTATCTAGACTGGCTTTACAACCTGGTTTTGCGTGGGATTTTAATTAAGATTAAAGTATATTATATTAGTGATTAAGACAAAAAAAATGAGAAAAGATTGTCAGAATTTTTTGGAAAAATACGGCATTTCAGTACCTATATATAGTTACTTAAACTCTGATCGAAAAATATTTCGTATTTGTGATATTTGTATAAAGATACTCTACTCTTATTCGTAAATAACTATAGCTAGTCCGCTTTCATCAAGTTAGGTTTAAAAAATTAACTTAGTGAAAACTTAATTTCTATTAGGTTTACTTAGGTTCTGTACTAAATTAATTAAGTTACGACTTACGTGTCTTCGAACTCGAGTCAATGTTATTTATTCTTTTGTCCTCTAATTGTCTCTTGTTTATTGTAAGTAATGGACTTTGTTTTAATGTTTTCTTATAATGAATAAATCGCGATTAAGTTCGTTAAATAAGATTTTCTTATATAGTTAAATTACTTTTAGGGGGATACATTATGCATTTATCATATTTTATGATCAATAGGTTCTCTAGGATTCGTCCGCAACATTTTCCACGATGTCCATATAAGCTACATCAAATATTTGTGGACACAAATATTTGTTAATTAAATATGATAACTGCAACAAAAGTTACATTATAAACCGTTAGTCGTGTAATATTTAAAACAACTCAATTTTAATTTTATTTTCTTACTTAGAGTTGAAAGTAACATACAGATTCAATATTATTGTATAAAATGGCTATGAAAGGCCGTCAAAGCCTCATTAATTACGTCCCTGGTTTTCTCAAAATACCCCCGCATTCGAAAGCTTTATAAAGTTTTATTCTCAAAGTACGCAAACCATGTTACTTTTTATTAAATACATCTTTAACTTGAAATTACGCATTCGCTAACGCAGCTCTGATTTTAACGTTTAAATTGTTAATGGGGAGTTTGAGAAATCTTTTTTAGGGTTCCGTAGAAAATTTATAAGGTTTTTTAATTATTTTAAATGTGAAAATCATTTTGTGATTGTCACAGCGTTGTATTTACCTGAAGCTGGTATAATTGGCTTATTTTGCGACAAAAGTTTTCATATTTAACCGACTTCATTTAATAAGTGCATCTTTGTTATCTATTCGATAAAATCTTTGCTTTATTTTATACGTGTGTTGGATACAGAAAAATTCATTTATATGTCGTTAAAATGGGATGTTTTTATTGGTATTATTTCAATCCTAAATTTTTTATATTTACATTAATTATTTAATGTAGATATGTATCTATGTCGAACTTAATAAGTAACGAAGCATATATGTATTATTCATATTCAAAAAAGTAAATTAAAACTACGGAACCCACACCCTACTCCATTACGCACTACGCTTTTTATTTCTCCGTACTCCCATGAACTTTGCAAAGTTGGAGCAAGGACAAAAAGGATTTCAGAAAACATTTTTTAGATTTTTTGCGGCACTTCACTTGTATAACGTCGAGACGGCGTTAAAAGTACTTTGCATCTTTGTATTATACTATTTATATACTTGTGTTGAGTCCGCGACTTTGTATGTTATATTGCAACATTTTACAATGATCCTATAAAATCCTATGTTATAACTTAATCAACTGTTTATTTATAAGACTAGGCTCTTCATTAATGGTCTGTTATAGTAAGTTAATAGATACATGAGCTATTAATTCTCTAATGAACATTTTTTGTTTCATGTAACGCAGCAACGAGAGGTAGAATCGGTGAGTTTTAAGATTTTGTAGAAATTTTAAAGCATTTAGACAGTCAGACAAACTGACAAAAAATGGAATGCACTTAAAAGTAGTTATTAATCACCTATTTATAGAAACCAAATTCAATAATCATTTTACTATTTTCATAATATTATAATTTATAATACGGTTCACTTGCCGAATAGGTGTGAAAGAACTTAAATTCTGTCCTGAATTTGTTTGAGTAAGGTTTGAGTTAATAATTCATTACTTGAAATAATAAAAAATACAAAGCTATCCTCTCTACTTTATTTAAGTATCTATTTTATTTTATATTTTTTCAGAGCGACACAACATTCGAAACGACATCGAACCTAACCTTCGAAGCGACTCGCTTCGAAAACGGCCGCAAGTTTATTTGCAAGGCTGTCAACGATGCTATGCGAGATAATAATGATCATCCCATACATGCTACACGGGAGTTGGAGGTTTGGTGTAAGTAGAATTACTATATTTATTTATTTATTTATTTATTTATTTATTTATTCACTATAAAGTGTGTGTGTGTGAGAGAGAGAAATTGTGTGCTTCTGTGTAACAACGATCATCTCATACATCGTTCCGGGGAGTTGGAGAATTGTCTTAACATAGCGCAGCATCGGCCGCTGGTGATCGGTCGTTATGAAAATCTTTGGTCGAGGCCTATGTCCTGCAGTGGACGTCCTGAAAGGCTGGAATGATGATGAATGATGAGCGCAGCATCAATCGTAGAGTGAATCGGTACCTACGGTAAGGAACCATCTTAGACCACATCTAAGCTTTACATCAGACGAGATTGTCAAGCGTTTCACTATCTTCAACGTAAGAAGCAACATCTTATAACACAGATAGGGGAATAATTGCAAAACATAAAAATTTATAATTAGGTACGTAATATAAAAAATATATCCTTAATAATTTGAAAGTTTGTCTATCTGTCAAGACCATTTTTCTCTGTAATGCGTGGAGGTATCAAGCTGAAATTTCTATCAATTAGGTACGCAAATCTACGGTCTCCTCAAACTATGAATAAATGCGTGTGCGTGTTTGCGATTCTATATCTATAAGTTGGTACTTAATCGTTCTACGTGTTAATAAAAAAACAGCGTTATTTCAGTCTATATGTATATGAAAATAACACAATAATTATAATATTCCAGATCCTCCCATAGTCCACGTGGGCCCCGCGAACATTACGGTCGTGGAAGGCACGAAGATATTATTAAAAAGCGAATATGAGAGCAATCCATCATCTCTAACTGATGTTATATGGTATGTATATACCTAATTTGATTACTTTATGATTGATATTTGTATGTAAAAAGGTGTAATTAAGATGTTCTGTATAAAATATAATATATACTTAATTACTTAGGCTACTTTAATTTAAGTGAAATACCTTATTTATTCGTAATTCGTCGTCTGGAGCAAATAAACAATCTTACCTGTTGTGAAAAATTACTCTGTTAGTTGTGTTAAATTAATTGGTGCTTATATAATAAAAAGAGATGAATAATAAGCTAATACTATCTAGCTAATCTATCGATTTATAAGCAAGAATATAATTAAGTTAGTATTTTCTAGTGTTTGATTTCACGCGAGTATTATATACATTTAGAAATTAAAGAATTTTTAACGGATTTTAAATGCGATTTATTCATTATATTATTTTCCCGACGTTTCGAACACTTTACAGCGAGCGTGGTCACGGGGAAGCTCACTTTAATTTCTATAATAATTAAGTTATTAGGTATCTACAAATACATATTTATTTGTATATAATATGTCTTGTAGTACCTAATTATTTAATCAATTATAAATATATACTTAACAATTATCTAAGTATTGTAAATATAATTAGTCTGTGACGGTTAGATGAAATTAAAAATAAAAATATTTGAAGACTCAGTATCGATAACAGGTACTTGTAAATAAGCACTAAAGGGTTGAAAAAGTTAATGAAAACCACGGGACACGCTAGTGTGACATAAATTTAAGCAATCTAACTTACAACACAAAATCTAGCTCAAAATTTAAGTCATCTTTTGCCCGTTCACATAATAGGACAAAGTTTAACATGCTAAGTACAAGTAACATGTAACAGCGTTAAGCCCAAGTTAAGTTAGGTCATAAAGGTGCAAGTTTTAAGCACTAACTTTTGTGGCATTAGGCCTTTTAATCTTGAAATATTTTATATGTAATCTCTTTAAGTGAGCAAGTTTTACGGCTGTGGTAAGGCGTGATTTTGTTCGTTTTTGTTAAACCGAGTTTCAAAAGATTAAACAAAATCTTCTGTTAAGCCATTATTATTAGTGTCGTTATTATTTTTCAGCGGAGTTTAAATTGATTCGATATTAATGTGAAAAATAATGGTAACAACTTGCCTCTATAGGTCTATAGTCAGCAGGTCTCAATATAATGTAACTCGCCTTTATAATATTGTATGACCTATGTATTTATTTATCTATCTTCAGGTACCGCAACGGTGAACGTCTAAACGTAAACACAAGCCACTACCAAGGCGGTACGACAGATCAACACGCGCTCATCATCCTTGACGCAAATGGTGATGACATGGGCAACTACACGTGCTTACTCGCTAACGTTGTGGGCAACGGGACTACGGGCGAGATGATCAGCGTCAATGTGCTCTGTGAGTCATCATCATTTAGTTGTTATATAGCGTCGTGTCTCATCATCTTACGCTATCGGTGATGACATGGGCAACTAAATGGGTTTCTTATCAACATTATTACTATACTAAATGTTAATTTTTAAAGCTTTATCACTGTTATCAGAGAATACGATTGATCCTTAACAATTTACTTCTATAGATTATGTACGATGTAACAAAATTATAAAATGAAGCCTATGTTCAGATGTGATGTAGTTTTGTGGTGTAATGGTAAAATAATTTTAAAGATCAATTGAATAATTTTTGTTTTAAGTTATAATAAACAAACGAACCCAAAAAAATCCTCCTAAAAATATAAGTACAGATTCAGCCACTCGTGACCCGCCAGAGCGATCGAATTTATTCCATTGATCAAACATATTTTGTCAAGCATCCGCCCCGGATTGGCGTGAAAGGATGCGGGTTCGAGTCCCGCCTCGTGATTGAATTTTTTCTATTCTTTATAAACTAACTATTATTTTTAAATATTCCAGTTAAGCCCCAAGTCCGACTCACAATGAGCCCCGAAAGCCCCATACTAGAAACGGAACATCGCAACGTGACCCTAACTTGTTCTGTAGTTAGCGGCAACCCTGCTGTTTTGGATGAAGTTATTTGGTACTTGGATGGGGAGTTGTTAAAACATCTACCGGAGTGTAATGGGACTGATGGTAAGTAGTAAATAGTAGTTAGAAGTAGTAAGAAGTAGTTAGAAGTAGTAAGAAGTAGTATTGAAAAATTATTTCGGTGTTAGCCCATTCATCGAGGAAGGCTATATATCATCACGCTAATACCAACAGCGGCTTCGCCCGCGTTTTCAAAGAGAAACACAGTTCCCGTGGAATTACCGAGATATAACCTATCCTATGTGTTAATCCAAGTTACCCCCTATATGTGTGCTCAATTTCATTGTAATCGGTTCAGTAGTATTTGCGTGAAAGAGTAACAAACACACACATACACATCCCCACAAAATTTCGCATTTACAATATTAGTATGATTGCACGATATTTAACTATTACCGTAATTTAATTCTTTCTCCTTTTCTTTGTATCATAAAAGTTGCAAAGTGTATGCTAGAAATAAAATTATTCTCAAATTATTACTATTTTGTTTCTTTAAAATAATTTATCAATTAATTTTATATGTTTGTGTATTCCAGAAAACCTCTGCAACGAAGTGGACCCGTCGATGCTGTTACTACAAGATACAACTAAGAGTTTCCATGGCAACTATTCTTGTAAAGGCAAGAATTACGCTGGCTGGGGCAATGAAAGCCAGTATACGGAACTAGTTGTAAATTGTGAGTAGATTTTGTATTACAAATAATAAAAAAATTGACATTAATTAAATTTTTGTATTTCTAAAATCGTTAAAGTAAACTTAAAGCTTTCTTCAAAGAAGCACTTTAAAGAAACAAAAATATTGATTAAATCAAATCCGGTACTTTTACGAAAAAGTCTAATTCACAACGTAAAATAAGAATTAGTTACGTTCAACAAATCAACATTTTATTATATTATTATGTAGAAACAACGAGGGGGCGTCGATAAATTACGTGAGCTGTTTTAGGGGGGGTAAGGGGGTTTAGTCAAATCGCATCATCATTGTCAAATTTCAAAAAATAAAAAAATACATTACGTAATTTATGGACGCCCCCCGACAGAGAAAAAAAATGTATTTTATATGTATAGCTATATTACAGTCAAAAATCATTGCTGGTCAAAAGTGATTTTAACCGGCAACTATTTTAGACTGTAACATGTAGATAATATTATTTATCTTTCCTTGAAATAAATGATATTCTTATCTTTTTAAAATTCAGACCCGCCCGGCCCAGCGAAATTAACTTATTCCCCATGGCGAGTCGTGAAAGGCAAATCTTTAGTACTCAGTTGTAGTATTGAAGAAAAGGGTCGACCTGAAGCTCATAGGTAAGATAAATATTTTACTAGTTGTGTCTCTGGTTTTGGTCAAGATTAAAATATAAATAGAGACTATATAGCTCAATTAAAAAAATTATCAATCGAATAAAAGTAAGTTTTTTTGTCTAGTTTTGTCTCTATATTGTGGTGACATTACTTATTGTTTGTATTTTAAAATTATGTTTTGACAGTTAAATACTGTTTACAGCTTATAAATATTACATGGATGCATGGATGGTTGTAATTTACTTTAAATAAAATTTTATAAGCAAGGGGTTGTAACCCCTATGTCATGTAGGTTTGCATTATATTTTATAATTACGGGGTTATAACCCCTAAGTCATGTAGGGGTTTTCTTAAAAATGATAATTTTAAACCATCACCAATATCAAAGGCATTAGAAATATCAGTCGCTTTTTCTAAGAGTTTTTTAACACGCTTTTATAAGCTTCACCTGTATGTTTGTATGTAACCGACTGCTTTAGACTCAATTTTGAACCACTTAAAACGGACAAATTTAATTCAAACTTTATTTACTAATTAAGGATCGTTTACATTACAATAATTTCATGAAATTAAGCGTGATTTTTACTTTTTTAAAGTATATTAACTTTTTTTATTGTCAATTATAGAGTGGACATGTAGTAACTTTGTGGATAATTTTTTTTACAGAATATTTCACTAATCACTACTTACTTAAAAATTTGCCGCATTTAGGATGTAACATTATATGTATTAATAAAAATTATATTTTTTATTATATCACTAATAAAAACTTTCAGATACCGCTGGCATCGCGGCGGTCGTCTAGTAAGCGACATTGTATCCCAGAACTGGACCATAGACCCGGTCACTTTGGACCACAGGACCAACTTCTCGTGTCGCGCCACTAGTGCGGGGGGGGAGGGGGAGCCTGCTAGCGTGAGCGTGGACGTGCTGGGTGAGTTAATAGAGTGCCTAGTCGGTTGGTTAAATGGCTGGTGCAGGTTAGGCGGTTGATCAAATTAGAAATATAATTGTTGACTGTCGGCAAGTGTTAGTGTGGACGTGTTGGGTGAGTTAATTAAGCGCCTAGTCGATTGGTTAAATGGTTGGTGCAGGTTAGGCGGTTGATTAAATTTTAACTGCTTATTCGCAAGTTGGTCTACGTGAGTATGGTCGTGTTGGGTGAGTTAATTATTGGCCTAGGCGGATGATTAAATGTCAGCTATTTATTTACTTGCTAATTGAAAATAAACAAATTCGCATAGTTGAATGCCAAATAGACACATTCTCCAATAAATAATATGTGTTTAAGTTTTTAAATAGTTACTGTTTTTGGCTACGATGATTTCTTCTCAATATGAAAAGTGTTATTGTTGCAAAATGTAAGACGCAAAAACTGAATGCTTTAATAATTATTCAAATTTCTTTCTTCTTTCTTTATATGTAGTCAAACCAAAAAAGTAATTATGTAGTCCAAAGTTATAAATACATCAATGCAAATAGCTATCTCCATAAAATATTAATAAAATGATATTTTGTTTCAGCGCCACCTAGTTTCAAATACGCAATGAATCACTACAGCGGAGCTTTGTATAAATCTCAAGTAAGTTTCAAATATTTATCAATTGAATATTTAACAAATTTAAAGCCGCAAATATTAATTGCTCTATTTACAGCTATATTTAACTATTTGGGTAGATTTCACGTGATCGCAGACACTAAAACAAACCACATAGAAAACGTATAATTAATTAATTACATTGTCACAAGCATGCACAATTGTACACAAGTGTACACAAGCACAATTTAGCTCGCTATAATTAAAAAAAAAACGTTTTAATTTTTAAACCCATTAAAGTCAAATATCAATAATGTTTTACTTATGATAATATATATTTTTTCAGAATATCTCCCTGTCATGTACAGTGGAGTGTGCTCCACTCTGCAGTGTACAATGGCTGAAGGATGGACAAGTTATTGATCCTTCTAAAACTGACAAGTAATTATCAATTATTTATTGTAATTAGATTTATAAAGAAATTATTGATTTTATAATTATTTGTGTTTTATAATAATAGTGTTCATGCTTTCTTTGTGACAGCACATAATTAAATTGAATATTTTATAAATATTATTAAAATTGTATTAATTAAGAGTTGACCAAAGCAAATAATTATGAGTGACGTGATACTTTTAAAATATATCCATTTTACTTTTATGTTTGTTGATTCTCGACTGTTTATAAATTATTTGTCACATGTTGAAAAATAAACCTTTATTTAATAATGTAATTAAAACTTTCCAGGTACTATGTTGTAGAGAGAAAAATCGAACCTCAGGTCAATAGAAATGATTTTGAAGCAACGGAATCCACTCTGGTAAGTTTAAAAGAAACAAACTTAAGAAACTTTCAATTTATTCCCCACGTGCTGATATGTGTGAAACTTCTTTAGGTGCGTTGAGAGTAAAATTGCAAGGTCGCGTCATGGCAATACCGTCACGTCATAGACTAAGGTGACGTTTTTGTCAATTCCTGCCAAAAAAGTTTCATTTCTGCCACGTGTGCTCGGTACACACGCTCTTTTTTTTCTTTATTCAGCCCAAATATTGCAACAGGTTTATTATAAGTGAAAATTAAACTAATTGACGAATTACAACCCATTAAATGACTTAAAACGATAAAAGTAGAATCTTTCGACTTTTCAATCCCAATATAAAAAAACACTTTTATTATAAATTATTATATTAATAGATCTCAATTTGATTACCACGACACTTAATTATTTTCATCAATCCCTGTATGAAGTAGGGGTTATAAACCCTTTGATTTAAATTTATGTAATTGCAAATTAAACATAACAATAAGCGTAACTGTTGCATGCATTTTTTTTGTTCTCCTATTTTTCTTGTGGTAACGGAGCAATTTTATGATAAATGGTTTCATATATATCTAAGGGAGCAGTTTTATGATATGATTTTTGTGTCTACAGAAATAGTGAAGGGCATGGGGCATAAATTTTATGGGTCACCAATTTTTTTGAAGTAAAATTTCTGTAGGCTCGTTGAGAGTAAAATTTCAAGGTTGCGGTTGCATCGTATTGACGATTTTGGTGTCTTTGAATCTTTCAAAAGATATTTTTTTGCTCGGCTCTTTTCTCCGATTACTTTTTAGCTGATTTGTACGAGAACATTTGTTTGTTTTTTTATTATTGTGCTTAATTATTTTTGATCAACAATTTCACGACATAAAATAATGATCTGTTCCAGCACTGGAACATGACAGCGTGGGGCGGGGGGCTGTCCCGCGCGGGCTCGGCGGCGCGCTATACCTGCAGATCGTCTCGTAACGCGGCCGGACCGCCTGTTAACAGCACCACTAAGTTTGCTGTCGAGTGTGAGTGACTCACACATGCTATGCTCACACATATATTAACACCTTTGTATGACCATATACGAACAAATAAAGAGATTTGATTTGATTTGATTTCACATACACTACACAAAATACACACTATACAGTATACTCGCTGTAAAACACATACATAATATATAATCACTGCAACGAAGCCGCTAGAGGTATTTAAACCTAAGAAGTGTATGTACAGACGAAAAAATAAAACAAATTTAATAATTGGAAAAAATATTAATAATTGTAAATTATACATAGATCCCAATTTGTGTTTAAAATTTTACTACTACATTGTTTCATTCAACACGACATAGGGGTTGTAACACAAAACACATACGTAATATAAGCACTGCCACAAAGCCGCCCATCAAAAGCACCACCAAGTTCGCTATGGAGTATGAGTTCATATACACACACATACACTTTACATACTACACACACTGTAAAACAATCCTGTCTCCCACATAAACAATTAAAAAAAATCAAATTTCTTTATTTGGAACATAAAACAAAGTTTACATAAACTTAAATTACGATGACACCCATAAAAGCATAAGATCTAAGGCACTGGCCGAATGGGCGTGAAAAGATGCGGGTTCGAGTCCCGCCTCGTGATCGAATTTTTTATATTCTTTATATTTATAAAAAATAATTATGAATATTTATATATTTTCAGATGAACCGGAAAACATAACAGTAACACCAAAGGTTGTATCTGTCATCGAGAACGAAATTCCAGCCAAAGTCGTATGCTCAGCTAAGTAAGATTTATTCATATATACACCGTGCTAAAATGTTACATTCAACCCCTATACGACGTAGGGGTTGTAACCCCTTCGTAAATAAATGTGAATTAAATATAAATTTTATACATACAGAATTATGAATATAGTGTTTGTTCGTCTTTCTGCTATTTGTTAGTAATGAAATGCAATGAAATGATTTATTTTGCAAGAAATGTGCAAGATTTACAGATGTTACATAATTAATTGTTCAGCACAAATCGCCAATTGATTGGCATGCAATGCAAAATGTAGTTGTTTAAGAACAGTTTTTATTAATTTTTATAATACTTCTATACTGTAATTATTTCTGATGTGTCGTAATACTTGACCGAATGAAGAAAGATATACGTATTTAATATCATTACCTAACCTTATATAAGTTATATTCATTATTATTTAACCAGACTAGTTAAAAAACCATACTTTCCTCCACTTTCCAGAGGTTTCCCCATGCCCAGTTACTCCTGGCGGCGAGAACAGCCAAGCAAGAGTTCCGCCAAAGACCACACCAACCAATCTCTCATTCTCTCCTCCTCTAACACTCTACTGTTGGGTCCAGTGGCGAGGAGAGACGCGGGACACTATATGTGCGAGGCGTACAACCGACATGGAGCTGTTAATACCACCGTACTGTTGGATGTTATGTGTAAGTCTGTCTCTCTAACACGGAAAGAGAGTTCAAGATACGCTTAGCCTAAAGGGACATTTGTAGTTAAGACTGGATCGTAAGTATGTACATATATTTACGGCTGGACCGTGTGTATGTATACTTGCGACAAAACTAACTTGCGATATAAACAACAAAACGGCGTCATAAAAAATAATTAAACTTTTCTTATTGAACTGATACTTATAACTTAATTATATTGTGGCACGTAAAATATATAGAGCTGTTAATACGTAATATGTGTCAGCATACATAAAAAATCCAAAATAATAAGAATAAATCAGTTAAAATATAATTATGTCTACGGATGGATTATTTAACGTTAAATAGAGTGATAAAATAAATACATGGAGCTGTTTATACCATTAAGTGTTCCTCCGAAGATGATACAGTTATAATTTTTTTTTTCATAATATTTATAGATACATTTGATATTTTAGATATCCCCGAATGCGGTATCAAACAGACAGAAATTAATGGCCACCAAGTTTTAGTGTGCACTGCATATGCTAATCCTAGTGAGGTATGTACTATATTAATCATATACATTAGGGCCTTGGCAACAAGTTCAAAGACGTGAAAAATAGAGGTAAATATTTTTCTAGTAATAAAAAAACGAATTTTAATTTTTTTCCATCTTATTTTGTTAATAACAATTGTAATCCTTAACCTGCACCAAATTCCTTTAAAAACATTTGTCTTGAGACGATTACGAATCGAATGAGCCATCGCTAATATTTTTAGGACCTTTATCTCTATTTTTCACGTTTTTGAACTTTTTGACTAGTCTACTATTTTTATAAATTCGAAAACTTGTGATGATGTATGTTTTTTACTCTAACTACAAAACTACTGGACGAATTTGGATGAAACTTTACAGCTATACAGGTTATACATTAGAATAACACATAGGCTATAGAAATACTTGATTTTGTCCGCGGGTGAATCTGTGCGTGTTTAAATATATTATCAACGTTATTAAAAAATAGAAATAATTATTAATTATATTATATCAATGAATATACTATAATATGTTTTAACAATGTGTATTAAACCAACAACGATGATTATTACAATAACGATAATTTTTACATTAGTAATGAAATGAAAAGATATTGCAGATAGATATTGTAGATATTGCATAGCTTCTATCGTGGGCCTTGAGCGCGGGGACTTTATCCAGAAATTCCGTAACGAAAAAACCTCACGCTCCCCACTCCGATGGGCACGGAGGTGTGGCTTGAAGGCATAGCATGCAATAGCTTTACCGCGGCAGTCCCCGAGTGCCACATGTTTTTTTTATTTTATCAATTATAATGATTTCCAGGTAACATTCACATGGAAGCTCAAAAACGACAACGACACACTAACAGACGAAAAGATTTGGTCGGAAGGTGTACAGAGCTATCTGCGACTGAGTGACAGTGTCGATGTGTACCGCACCTATTTGTGTTTAGCCGGTAACAGTGTGGGGGTGTCGAGGCCTTGTGAACGGGATGTTATGGGTGAGTTATCAATAAGTTTTTATCTTAAAAAGTTGTTTTTTTCTTACTGTACATACTGATATGCAACTTTATAGAAATACGTCGAATCACGCGTGGTAGGGATAAGAAAAAGATGGCGCGTAACGGAAAAATGTCACGCGTAACGAAAAAATGTTACACTAAATTTTTTTCCAACCCCGATAAAGAAGTTTCACTTCAAAAATTATCCGAACCAAACTCTACCTACGAGTGTATTGAGCAGAGTTTCAATGTCATTTTCATTACCAATAACCGAAATTCGGTTCTTGTCACAAAAAAATTGATATTCACCATTAACAACTACACTCAAGATTATCATGTTCAAAAATTTTCCGTAACAAAACGGCATAAGTGTGTAAAATGTAGTTTTCTAATAAGTGTAATCATTTTCATCCCAACCGATTTCTTATTATAATACTTCGTTTATATTATGCTAAAAATAAATTACGTTTTATCGTTTACAGCCAACTTGGAAAGTTATAGTAAGTACTATGTTACGTGAAAAAAAAATAATTTAAAATAACAACAATTATTTGAAAATTAGATTCAATAAAATAATAATGAGAGTAATACGTTAACTGTAGTCATATAAAAGTTTCTATACGTTTAGACAAAGATTTGCATCTGCAATTTATTGTGCTCAAATTTTGAAATAATATTGAAGGTTTTTAATGCCTTCTCTCAAACGCAACCTGTATTAAAAAAGTCCATGACTATTTTTTTTACATTTGGACACATTCAAAAATGTTTGTATTACAATTCTTTCACCATAAAAAAAAAAAAACAGTAATTTTTAAGCGACCCATTTTTTTTGTATTCATCCCAATACAACCCACCAACCCCAAAAAATTGCTTTTCTTAAAGAATTTCTTTATTTATGTGTAGGAATAATTCAACCCTTCCCTAATAATACACTTAAATTAACAATAATATTAATATAAATATATAAATATTCCAGGTAACAAAGTATGGTGGCGCGACAGACAGAAGCTCCTGCTCATCGGTGGAATAGCTCTCGCTATACTCATCATTACCATCATATTGTGCATTTTGATTATCTGCATTTGTAGGCGAATGCGCGCCAAATCAAAGTGTAAGTTTATTTTTGAAAAAATTCAAAAAAATGTAATTTTTTGTTGTTTTGTGATGTTTGTCTTGTGAGATAGGTTGTTAAACGTTAATTTTAATTAATGAATCTAACTTTAAGTGTTTTTTTAATAAAAAATTTGCATTTTTTTACAGTTATGTGTTGTTGGAATGTTTTGAATTAATAAAAATATCTAAAAAGTAAAGCTTTGTTTGACAATTAATATTAACTAATGAATGATTGTATTATGAATGTTTATTAATTTTACTAATTTATTTTTATTTTTTTATTGTTTCCCGGATGCCGCCTACTAATAAAAAATTCGGACTTTACTAATATTTAGACAATAATCCAGTTGAACTTGAGGAGCGCGAAAAGTAAGTTTTTTTCGTGTTTTATTTTTAAAAAATATCTTATTTTTTCCTACTAATAATGTATTATTGAAACGTAATTATATACTTAAGTATTCTCTTATTAGTATTATGACTGAGATGGGTTGATGATGATGATTTCATTTTTTATTTATTTCTCACTATATTTATATTATTAAACTACGTAATTTAGACACCAGGAATAATAGTAAATTATAAATTAATACATAATATTCCAGTAATTTATGAAATTGCATTAAAAATCACCGTTTTTAGCTTTTTCTTACACACCTACACTTATTTAGAAGTGTTAAAGAGAACTAAAATTTGATGAAAAAACTAAGCTTGTGTAAACTGATTGACATATATTCAATTTGATTAAAAAATTCAAATAAAAAACGAAAAGAAAACACCATCATCCACCCAAAACCCAGTAGGTATAAAAACCCATACATATAAGTACCTATAATAATATAATATTTTCCCCATATTATATATCTATTTATTTACAAATATTTTCAGCCACGCCTTTGGTCCGAGCCGACTCTTGGCACACTATATCCATGCCACACTCAAGATCGCCAATTATTGTGCCCTCAAGTTGAGTTTGAGTTTGAGTTTGAGTGTGAGTTTGAGCTTGGACCAATGGCTATTAGGTTTAAGGAGTTATATGCATGATAATAAGTAATAATTTAGTAATCCTACATCCCTTTCAATCTAGGTAAAAATACACTACAATAATTACACTATAGAATTAACACTTCATACACTTTAATTTTAAATAGAGCTTTTTTATTCTGAAAGTAAAAAACGTAAAAACTTCGTAATCTTTTTAATTAAGATTTTGTCCCTGTTCAATCCGAGCAGCACCGAAGAGATATGTATAAATATTTAAGCAGTACTACCAGAAAATATAATGTATTGCTTACGCATTGATAATTATACAAATTATTTATCAACACAAAAAAATATAATAAGCGACTTGCCGCTATTATACCATCAGTAGAACCCTAACTCTCGACAAAATACACGACTAACATAATAATCATTGACAATAATAAACAACTAGATTCACAATCACATCTAAAAGATAATGAAAAAACTTCCAAGGAATTAACTCAAAATACCTTTCTAAAACAGTCATTGAAATTAGCACCTTATTACATAGCAGTAGAGCTCAAACTCTATATACAATTTTTGATTGTGGGTTTTTTGTTTATTGTTCGTCAAATATACTAACAAATAATAACAATTTGTTCCTACCTAGGTTCCTAACCGCACTAACACCAGATGTCCTAAGACTGACTACCATTAACAACTCAGGTACATTATAATGGAGAATGCTTTCTTTTAAAAGCGTTTTGTAGTTTATTATATTTAATTTTTGCATGGGATTGAAAGCATTCTTCTCTATTTATGTCTGTATGTATGTATATCTTTATGTTTATTTTATCATTTTCTACTAACATGTCTTCACACTTTTTTTGTTGTCTTTTTATTTTAAGTGTACATTTAATTTCACATTCATGGCATGACGCTAATATTTATTATTTTCTTCAACTAGTCCGGACGGTAGCTGTTTAAACGAAGTGTCCATAGCTCAATCGATTATATCTCAAGCTTTGCCCGCTTTGTCGCCCAGACTCAGTCTGCTGAGCCCAAAAACGTCGGATAGAACTAGACTAGTAGATTCACAGAACTCACATTTAGAGATGAACAAGTTTCAAGATAGAACCACGAATAGCTTGCAAGCGAGTTTGACACAATTAGAAGCTACGATAAACGCGAATAGAAATAGAATTGAAGATATTAATGAAGAAGAACAATTAGTGAATAAAAATGATAGCGATAAAGTCGAGAATGTCGTGACGCCAAATAAATGGCCGGCGAAACCGGGGGTTTTGGTACATGTTAATTCAAATCATACGTTGAGTCCCAAAAACCCGGCGAGACTTCAAAGACAACATATAACAGAAAATAAAGCGAACGAAGAAAGCAATTTGGGGTTATTGGAAAGAAATAAAAACGAAGATGATAAGAAAACAGAATATTCTAAGAAAAGTGGGAAACCAAAGAATTCGCAAAATTTCGTATCCGGGATTATTAGGAATTTGAGACGAAAAAGTGACTCTTCAGATGATGAAAGTGGAAAATATAAGAAAATTAATAAGACTAATAAAAGAGCGGTGTCCTTAATGAGCTTGAATAAAAACTATGGGCCAAAGAGAATACGATTATTGTTTCAAAGTGAAACACCCAATGTTATAGTTACTGAAGGAGGTAGTTATTTTTCATACGAAACACAATTTTTTCACGTTATTTTAAATAATCATCAAAACATTCACTTACACAAAACAGTTTAATTTGCACCTTCTCTGCATGAAGCACTAGCTTTTTAATGCTTAGAACTTAATATAAAAATGTCTTAAATTCTGTACTATTAAAAATATTTTTAAGGAAATTTTAAAGAAAATTTCTTATACTACCCTCAAAAAAAATATTTTTAAGGGAATTTTAAAGAAAATTTCTTATACTACCCTCAAAAAAATATTTTTAAGGGAATTTCAAAGAAGAAATTTTCTACTACCCTCGATAATCTTTGGTTCGAGTTAAGCCTTTTAAAGGTTTTTCTAAAAAGACATTTATATTAAGTTTTAGCAAGTTTTTGCTTGATATTTTTTGTGGCGTTTTATTTTATTAATCGCATGTTTTAGTTGTGTCGTTCAAAAGGCCTGAGAGAATGTGTGTGAACGCTAGAACAGAACCGAGTAAAATCCAGAAAAATACGAGAAAACGGAAAAAACCCGGTGACAGTAAGTTTGCATGATTTTAATTTTATGTACCTTAAAAATTGGTAATTTTCCTACGTATTCCTCTATTATTTTTATGACTTTTTTAAACTCTGTTAAATATAGATCTTATTTCTATTGATAATTTTTATGGTTTTCAATATACCTATTTTTAAAGTGATTAAGATATGTAATTATTTTTAGATTCTGATTGCTATAATTATTACAATTTTCCCTTGATAAATAAGCCGGAGTTACACATGATAAAATAAATATAATAATATTTTTTTAGAGTCGAAGATCTTATCTAGAATAACTAATTAACAATAATTGTTTTGTATTAACACATTACTACCCTTATCTTAATCAAGATTGGTCATGGATGAATTTATTTCTATTTTTATCTAAAATTTAAAATTAGCATTTCTAGCTTTGACTTAGAAAATATTAAAAAAGATGAAATAAATGGATTACATTCCATAATTTATATTTTCGTTCGATATCTTTGGATATAAGAATTTTCAGGTAGGTACTTGCCCAATTTGAATAAATTCAAATTTGTTTAAATCAGGGAAGGACGCGGTCTCGTGATCGATTTTTTCTATTCTAATTATAAAATTCTAATTCTAAAATTTATATTTATCAAGCATTTGATTGCCATAAACCCAAAAATATCAAATTGAACAAATTCCTAAATTAAAATTAACATTAATATGAATAATTACAGGCCCAGCTACGAATGGAATAGATAATGCAGCAAACGGCCTCGGAGCGGACAACCCCGGGCTGTATGAGAACCTTCCGTTCCACGGCTTGCAACAACCGCCTAATAAGGTAAGGGAAATTGTATAACATTTATATTTATAAATGTATAACAATTTATTTGTTAATGTTAATGTGTGTGAAAAGTGATTTATTTGTTTTGGGGAAAGGTGAAGATAGAAGAATTTTATTCAAATAAATTCAGAATAGGAATGAAAATAATGAAATAAATACGTTTTGCTCAACTGCAGTATTTTTCATTTTTAATGTTTAATTAAAACTAAACATGGTTCAGATTTAATATTTATTCGAAATGTATATCAATATTGAATTCCCTTACTAAATAAATAAATCGCTTTTCCTCTTTTTGTCGCAAACAAAAACTAATTAAATGTATCATGCATAGCTAAACATTTTTTAATAAGTTAACTTTATTATTTCTTAATAAGGAGGGTATAAGAAAGACATTTTTCTCTTATGAAACTTTAGAATAAGATGCAATTAAACACTTGACCGTAATTTGAAGCTTACTTCATTGAGAAGGTACCTAGCTTTTTCCGCCTATTTTGCCCTCTCTTTCCGTTGTATATATGCTATCTCTCTCGCACACCTCTCCACCAGGTGGGGGGCGCACGATAATGTGCGGGCGCTGGATGTTTTTTCATTGGCGTCTAGCTTCCGCCGCGAGAAGGTTGTCTACAAGACTACAACCTTGGTGCTATTAAGTATTGCTTAAAGCAAGTGCTAAAAGTGTTAAAAAGTGTATCCCGTCGGATCGGTACAGTGAGTTATTTTTACATCTATTCTAATAATATTTTACTTAAAAATGAGTAAAAATCTTTAAAGTCAACGGTATAATCGTTGGACTTTATTTAAAATGCTGAGGTTTTTAATGAATCCTTCAGCAATAGTTTATTTTTCAATATGCTTAAATACTTAATAGCATGAATAAAGATATTTAAAATTAACGATACAACCGTTACATTTTACTTGAAATAGTAACTTTTCTTTTGAAATATTTCATTATGCAATATGTACTAATTAATATTTGAATTTTTAATACTGTGAGTAAAGCTATTTTAACGGTGTTACCGTTCGGCTTTACTCGAATCGTTAATATTACTTTTGTGATTATTTGATATTACTAGATATATCAAATACCCTCTCTTGTATATAGATATTTTTAATTATTTATTTCATTTTTAATAATGTGTTTTTATTACAAGGTGACAAGTGAATTTTTCTTGGAAAAATTACAATTAATACCTACTTAGTATGGATATGAGCCAACTCAAAGCTTTACAGGCATATAATCCATTGCTACGACTTTATTACATTGTCGTTATCGCTAGGAACGGTTCGGAATTCCTATAATAGTTTATTACTAAAAATTATCGAACGAGATGAGTCAGCTCCAAGAAGTCACGACATGTCAGAACATGTTGTGATATTATTTTATAAATCGTACGGGAGTTACCGCTCAACTGAATAATGATGGAATTCGCTCATGTATAGTAGATACGTACCATGAATGTACCACACATTCAAAACTATCCGTAGTCTATACGTGTCCTTTTATGAGTATTATTCTGATCCGTTTTTATGTGAAAATAGACATATTACACACGGCTAATTTGATTGAAAATTACGTTTCCTATGTTTCAAATGATGCAACTTTTTTGTTTAAACGAGTAAGTACCAAAATTTTACAATTAAATTCTTTGGTTTACTGAACTTGTGCTGAAAGGGTTATCGTATAATAATTATCGAGATACCTTAATATAAATTAGATTTAGATACATTTATTTCAAAGGATTTACAATTCACTTCTAACGTTTTAGAATAATATTATAAACTTGTACACCTTGACAAAAAGTAAAAAATTGCGGGTGAGTGGAGATTATTTTGTGCAATTAAATATAACGTCCTACGACGGTATGGTTGCGTTCGTAAGGAATATTAAAACGGATATAAAGCAACTAAATGTTACATCGATTGCATGAACAAAAATAAATATGAATCGAAGTTCATTTTAAAATTTAGTGAATTGATTTGAATTATGAATTTATTAAATAGTTAGTTTTTTTTTTTTTTTTTTTTTTTTTTTTTTTTTTTTTTT
>CAJQZN010042185.1:68214-79926 GCA_907164685.1 Colias eurytheme | reverse complement strand
TTTTTTTTTTTTTTTTTTTTTTTTTTTTTTTTTTTTTTTTATATAAACATAATAATTAATTACCATTGTCAAATCAATTCTTATTAATTCATCCTGGACGGTTGTCGCTAACATTGGAAAATAAGTTAAAGGACCTTGTTAATTGCTATTTTATTTAAATGATTATTTACTGCTAATTTTATATTAGCACTAAGGTGTATTCTTGCTCGAAGCAGAATACATAAATGTGGCCACTACTCCTCGCAGGGGTTAGCCAGGTCAAATCTACCCTCGCAGGGTGTCTCTTAAGCATTTTTTGGCAGGCCCTACTTATTTCTAGTTACAAACATCCCTCGCGCAGCTGTCGCTCGCAGGGAAATGGTGCAAATATATATCGGCCCTCGCGGGGCTTTGATTACAACCGTCCCTCACGGAAAAGATGGTGCAAATATATATCAGCCCTCGCGGGGCTTTGATTACAACCGTCCCTCACGGAGAAATGGTGCAAATATATATCAGCCCTCGCGGGGCTTTGACTACAACAGTACCTCACGGAGACATGGTGCAAATATATATCAGCCCTCGCGGGGCTTTGATGGCGATTGGTGCAAATATACAAAGGATTGATCATTAAAATTATCATAGATATTTGCTTTCGTCAACGAGGACCCACGAAAGAAGTTTTGGATATGACCGTATCGGATCTTCACTCTTCTAAGGTAGGTAGAAAAAAGGTTTTGAAATCTTCTTCACAGTGGGCAGTATAGTAATATGACCTAATAAATACAATAAAGGACGTCAAATAATGGGCGCATGAAATTGATACTTCGTATCCTAAAAGTTTACGCTTCAGGAATCAGGAAACCACCATTGGTTTACCAATTATGGAAATTGGAATTGAACAAATCGTATTTACCAATGTAAAGCCTATTCACAACAAAGGAAGGCGAGTCGGATCAAATATCATCTCGCAGATGATTTGTGGCGGTGGTTTCGAGGATTGTCACCAAGCCTTGTGTCAACGGTATGTTTGGTATCGTCATTCAATGGCACTAGCCGACCAATTTTCATATAAAAACATCGGAAGAGATTTTTTAATCGCAAAGCGATTGAATGTAACAAATGACGATTGATTCAAAATCAAATTTCAAATTTCAAACGATTGATTACGTATATTTGACCTCTCATAGGCCTATTTTAGTTGCCCGGTCTTGTAGGCAATTTATTTGACTCGTTTTTTTTTTCAACCCATTTGACCTCATTATTGCACCCATGAGATTTTTCTTCAGGGCTCAAACAATAAATCGCTGAGGGATTAGGATAATCGTTTGTTAGACAAGTTTCTTGTCATCCCACCAGGATTATTATATTGTATAATAAAGTTATATACAACTATTTACGTAAAACGTTTAAGTACTCAACGAATACTGAGAATACTGACTGTTGAGTTACATAGGATAGAGGATAAATAACGGAAAGTCAATCTATCCAAACAAAAGCCTCTTATTATTAGATATTACTTGGAACCCCTACCCTAACGAGAAAGCTCTGCCAAATGACTGTTCATTTCTTTGCTTTGAGGGGGGGGGGGGGCAATAAATGAAATGCAGTTAGGTACAAACTATACGGCTTTTAAAATATAAGTCTGGTAAGCGAACTAAACTTTGCTAGTTTAGTTCTTGCTATATCGCTGTCCGTGGCTGCCTCGCGTGTTTACGGATGAATAAAGTAATGTCCTGTCTTCGCATCCACAGCTAACTGTCCTATACTGTCATAATCTTAACACAGATTCATTGGACATAGCTCCCCACGAGCTCTGTTCTTCATTTTTGCACTCGCACAACTGTGGACAACACGAGAGCAATGCCTGCATTGGTAGCAGTTACAATCAAGGGCTAGCAAGGTAGGCTAGCCATAATACAGATGTTGGAACAACCGACTATATTTAGGGCAATTTTCTTTGTCCAGTGTAACGTTTAGACTGTCGTAGCATTCCTACGGAACAAAGATGGGATCAGATCTGCATCCTTAATGAAGTTGATCGAAAGGAGATACTTTCAGACGATGATAGTATTCAAAATCCACCATATTCCTGAGCATAATAATGCATAGTTAAGCTTATAATCTCTCTTGCCATTATCCTGCAGCAGAATTCCTTGGCGATAATTTGTTCTCGTAATGCTGGGGCCACACTAACGTCTAACGTCTAATGCCCTTTATCGCGATAATTATTCCGATAATTTTTAAGGCGTTAAGTGGGTGGCTACACTTGAACGGTCAACGTGAATGCCGATTGTTGGCGATAAAAACGGCGTTAATTTTACTAAAATTCTAGCAAGATGGACGTAGTGTGACCGCTTCATTGCGTTAATTCTCGCGATAAAGCTATCGCCTCGCCAAACGGCAATGTTAATGCTGTTGTTAAATAATACTGGCTACACCTAAAGTTAACGTCCATTATCGCGTTAATTAATGGCATTTCCCGTTAGTGTGGCCCCAGCATTAGAACGAGCGAGGTTGTTACGATAATATGAGAAATCCTGTCAGTTAGAGACCTGAACGACGCGATAGAGTACCGCTATTTCAGTAGTAGTAGCACCTAGAAGGGTGAAGGTATTCTGGAAAGCGGAACTGAAGGCCCGGTCAGCAGCACCAGCCACCTAATAGACAGTGTTCAGTGCTGCACCACTATAATCTGCAAAATGACTCTGACGGTATGAAAATGTGGAGTACATTTTCAAAATATCAAATGATATAGTTGGAATAAAAATCCTATTTGCCTCCGTCTACCCAAAAGACGTACGGAGTAGCTAGTAGTAGTTGGTTGAATTATAATAAGTATAGTTAAAATCCTTTATTACTGACTGGATAAATTTGGCTCTTTTCCTATCTGACGTTCATATAGCTGTTGACTGCCTAGTGTTATGCACAAACACTATTATAAATAAGTCACGTTATGTAGTCCCGAGACTTTCGGTATATAAGTTCTGATGTAAATCATAATTATATCTTAAAACTGAATTGATTAAAAGTAACGTACTTAGCTGTAGTAATTGCAGTTTTGGGACACAGATAAGCTCTTTATTATTTTAGTCTCTTTGAGTTCAGTATATTTGTTTCCAGTACAGAGTTTATGACCTATCAGTTTTAAATAAATAATTCATGCATTGTACTGAAAGTACTAGCCATGTTTAGATTATGATTGCGACGTTGGCTCTAAACATTAAAAGATACCGCACGGTTTAGTTGGATGTTAAAAATCTGTATTATAATTTAAACCATTTACCTGTTTTGTTATTTTATTGCCTTATTCAAGGGGTGACCTTTTAAATTTACTTCTGACCCCAAAAGTAAGGACCAAGGTCTCTTCTTGTCCGCTTGTAGCAGGTTGGGTTAAAACTGTGTGAGTTGAGACATTTGGTAATTCTATGTTAAGATGATTCAATGATGCTTCTGCAGAGTTCTAATTGAATAAATAAAGGTTTGAGTTTGAGGTATTTTTGCCCCGTCGGGATCAGCTGTTGCTTCATTTTGTAAGTAACATCTAAATGCGTAATTGAAAGTCGTTACTGGCGCTTTCGCAGATTTACGCTAAAGATAGTGGAAATTGTAGTAACTTTAACTTTTCAAGCCCAAAAAGGTTAACTAAGGTACGCTTGAACCAATCTCATAAGTTCTAATACTTTTAATCATTATGATTAACTTTTTGGTTCTTATTTGATTAACTTTTCATCTGGGATTGTTAATATATTATATAATATAAAAATTTGTGTGATTTATTAGTAGGTATACTATCTGCACACCTTACTCTTTCAAATAAAGAAATAAGTAATTACTTATGTATTCAAATTCACATTGGCGTCACATTGTACACCAGGTGGGTAACAAACAGGTCTCAATGAAGTAAGCTTCAAATTACGGTCAAGTGTTTAATAGCTGTGTTTTACCTGAAAATAAAACACATATTAAATACTTACCTATATTTGAAGCTTACACTTAACGTCCACCTGTTGTGGATTTCGACTCAATGAAAAAACATCCAGCGCCCGCACATTATCGTGCGCCCCCCACCTGGTGGAGAGGTGTGCGAGAGAGATAGCATATATACAACGGAAAGAGAGGGCAAAATAGGCGGAAAAAGCTAGGTACCTTCTCAATGAAGTAAGCTTCAAATATAGGTAAGTATTTAATATGTGTTTTATTTTCAGGTAAAACACAGCTATTATTATAATCGTAAAAGATATTAATGTAACTCAAATGTATGTCAAAGGTCTTTCTTACACCTTACATAGTACCTTTTGGCTTTTACCAAGCATGATTTTATTTTATTTAACCTTGTGTTCGCTTGAAATATTAATTTGCATTTTTCTTTTCATGTCATTTTGCTTAGCCAGTGCAAGCTATACAGCCTAGAGTAATCGAACCAAAAAAAGGCACGAGCGTTGAAACTTTGCAAAAACAATTGAAAACAAACCCTTCGTTTGCACCAAGGGTTGTTTGTCCACCCTTTGTACAAAATACTGGAAATTATCAAACTACAAATTCAAGTTTTTCAACATATGGAATACCAGTATTATCGCCGATACAACAATTATTTCCTTTACAACAAACTATATTAGTCAACCCGTATTTACCTCCAATGCCGAACTCGTATCTAAAACAATTTCCAACTATAGATGAAGAAACAAATGAATCAGATACAAGAAAATTCAGTTCGTTGAACACGAGAAATATTAAAACGAAACCAAAATTCCAATCTATGAGAATTGTAAGAAAACGTAATATAGAAAGATTCTATCCTAATACAGAATATGGGGAAAATTTCAATGAAATTAACAATAATAAAAGTGATAACGAAGATAAAATAGATTCTGAAGATAATATTTATGAAAATTATCCATCGTTACTACAATTTAAGTCAGATATAAGTGGTGTGGAAAAATTTGAGAATCTCACAGACTCTATTCAAGTGTACGAAGAAAATATAGACCAAGAGAAGGACATAAGTGCATCTGTAACATCTCTAAATAGACCAGTACCTGCTCCTAGAACAAAAATAACTCCACTATCTTCTCCGTTGAAAACAGATCACGTTTATGTTAATTTATCAATGCCTTTAATAAATACAACTTCATTACGATCAATAGATACTATAGACGCTCCCATGAGCACGAAATCAGAAGAAAATATATCAAAATTCAGTACAATAAGGAAAATCGATTTTGATAAAGCTGAAACGTCAGATGACGATGATAAAACAAATAATGCATTGGACTTGACCAAACCAAACATAGTTGGAGCTACACCAAAAAGAACATTGACAACTTTACCGTCAACATCACTAGTGAAATCCGTAGTGAACCAATTGAACGACCAAAACATGAACAAAGTACCAAAAAAACAAGTGATAACACCAAAAACGTTACAAATACCAAAACTAACAGAGAAACCCGTGCCAAAGAGAACATTAAAACGCAGTAGTTCAGTGTCAAGTAGCGTAAATAGTAGTGAAGTAGAACAGGTATAGCATCACTCATTGTAACATCATTCCGTGTGTGTATTGTGACTAACATACAAATTTCCCTTTCAGAACACTAACCACCAATATCTACAAAAACGGAATCACTTCCCGAACATTAGCAAAGGGAAAAACAAGAAAAACTTCCAAATACCGCTTCAGAAACATCACAGTTTTTGTTATTTCCAACCGATTAGAGTAGACAAGCGTATTCCAGTAGACCAAGAAAGATCGTATAACAACACTATAGGTCCCATGATATACCAACCGACAGACACACAATATTACACTAAAACATTAAACAGAACTAGAGAGAAGAACACCCAAAAACTAAATCGCTTAAAAAAGTCCGAAAGTCTTCGGGAAAAATTGTCCTGCGTAGGCGTTTACGATAATTACGAAAAACCGGATTACCCGGAACCGGATTTTAACGATTCCGAACGTAAATCGTACTTGCATTTATTAAAAGGGAATTACATATCAAATTCGTCTCGACACATAGAAACAGAATATAACACGAATATTAGAGAGGATAAGCCTAAAAATAAGAAGTTAGTGTATGCAGATTTAGCGCTAGGTAATCATAATTTAAAATTTAAAAATACAGTCAATTCTAATAGGCACTTGTACGACACGTACACTATAGGTAGTGAGGGTAGTAAGGAAAGTAGTAAGTGTAGTGTGGGGAGTAGTAGGAAGCCGCAGCCGAGAACCGAATACGCGACCCTTAAGTTTAACGAGATAGATGTTTAAGGTGAGTTTACTAACATTTTTTGTATGTGTTTTTGTTTTAATTGATAAAATTAAGTTAACTAAGTATTGTATCATTTTGACCACTTTTTTCAACTTGTGAAGTTAGTATTTAGTCACTTTTATAAAGTTTTGTTTTCATATATTTTCGCACTAGTTATTAAGAACAAAACATTCTGAATAGTCATAATTCAATAAATAATCTTGATTCATAAGATTATACAAAAAAGTAAAGGATGTAGAAATAAATGAACAGCGTACGCTAGTGTAAGAGTGAGATAACATTGTATTTTTCAGTAATGAGCAAGAGAGATAACAATCCTATAACTCACGAATTTTTCATTTGTTTGACATTGCATCGCCAAGAAAATTTTCCTGTGTAAAAAAAACACAGTTTTCTTTTTTGCGTTTTTAATCAAGAAAACCACTAGAGCCGCGTAGCGTATTAACAAAAAATATCATCTTTTAATTCTAATGCATTTCTTTAAAAATATCAAAAGAGGCATGGTTTATGTGTTGTGACGTTTTATTTTCTTTTCTAGGGCCGCTTAGCTAAGAGTGACACGTACATTTATTAAAAAAAGGTAATTTTTTCATCATTCTTTAACTTGCTTCTATTGAGCTTCAAAAAATTCTAATAAAGCTTAGCTATTTCTAATCTAACATACATACATAACTTTTTGTGTATAAAATAATATGATTAATTACAAATACGATACGATTACAATAATTTTATTATTAAAAATTAATATCAATGTTTTTTCACAACAATTAATTTCTTTGATTTTTTTTGACTTAATTACAACTGAAATAATAATTAACATTCGTGGCTCTAGTGAGGAATTCTTTTTGTCACTAAATTTCTATTTCATAACTTGTCGTAAAGTACGTAAACAATTAAAATAACAAATAAAGTATGAAAATATATTTAAAAAGGGTCGAATGAGCTATTAGGAGCTATCTGCTATATGTATAATAAACACAACAACACGTTTCAGAAATGCTCATCTTTCATAGATCATAAGTATTTTGCATAAAAAAGTATAACCAATCCCCTTATTTTTATGATTACAAAATCGATTGTTGTCTTCTATATCAGTATTACTTAAGAAACAACTTTCAACATTTTTATTTATTTATATTCTAATAATAAATATATTTTCCCCAGCCTTTCAGGCCCGAAGACCAATTTATATACGCCGACGCCGACATGAAAGACTATGGGCCGATCAACTACAAAGCTGCCTCCATCTACGCGCAAATGAAAAAGGTTAAAGATCAACAGAAAATGCAGGAAATATACGAGAAACAGAACCCCGATGATGATATGCTTTGATATTTGTAAAATAAAAAATTTTGGCAAAATTTTTATTTTTTGTAATTTTTTGTTGTAATTCTTTGTAATTATTAATCTGTAACATGTAATCTTATGATTTAAATAAACATTGTACTGAAATAATTAATTTTGTTACCTCTTATTGTTATTACAAAGTAATTTTTCGTAAAGCATAACCTAAGAATTGACCAACGGTTCACAAAACCAAAGATATTCAACCCCAAATGTTTGTATATTAAACTACTATAGACAAAGTGTAAATAAATGTAGTTTTCATAAAATACTCTGCGAATAAATTAGGATAAAACACGAAATTAGATAATTATTTATTTTCATTGCGTTTATTTTTGTAATATGATTTCGTCATACCTAAATAATGCATGTTAAAACGCTTAATTAATAATTTTAATTTTTTTTATTTTAAGTTCCTTCACTTAGTAATGGAGACTGCAAAGCGAAAGTATAAAAAATATGTCTAATAATATAATACATTGACGAAAAATAATTACAATAGATAATTTCCGGGTTCGATTCCCAATGAATTTTCCGGATATTTTTTTCATATCAATAGACAACAAAATACATCTGCATCATTTCTTTATGTAAAGAAATAGTCACAGATTTTTTTTATATTAACTACCTATGTGACCATTAAAAAAATATTTTTCGCTTTTCAGTCTCCAAAAGTTATTTTGTAATGTATCACGACCTTTATAAATTACCTTAACACTATCAGAAAACCTTCAATATTAATTCCTCATATAAATTTATCATAAAAATTATTTTAATGACTGAATTACTACATCACTGAAATAAATAAATTAATAATAATGAGAATTATTACCTTGAGGTAATTTAAAGAGGTCGCAATACAAATTTAAATGAACCACTATTTTAGATCACTATTTCCGTCCAAGCGGGATTTTTTAATCGTTATCCACCCAATTATTGTAAATTATTGTAATCGAACTGTAAGAGCTAGCGCGCAAGAGCAACTTTTGTCTCCGCAACTATTTTGTCTCTCCTACAACTCTATGGGCTAGTTAGAAAGTGCGCGCACGTGGCGACGCAACTCCCCATAGAGTTGATGGGAGAGACGAAATAGTTGCGGGGACAAAATTTGCTCTTGCGCGCTATCTCTAATACCTATGTAATAAGTAAAATTGTTAAGATTCTGTGTATTTTTCATTTAGTCGCATTATATCTATGCTACCTAAATGACCCGAAAAAAATCTCAAAATGGCGAATTTTATGAAAGATACGATAGTACCTCATTTTTAAAGTTAGTTAATAATTCTTCAAATAATTGTTAAACGAACTCAAAAACATCGAATTATTTTATGACTTCTTGAATTATTATTTATCGGTTTTATCTGTCTTCTTTTAAATGTTTGTATTGTTTTTAGCATAATATAATGTGACTAAAATAAATACATCAGTATCTATACGTTTAACTGTTAATAATTTAAAATAGTTCTACAAAAAACTAATTTGTTGAACTAAATTATATTTAACTAACAGTATACTTATAAGTAAAATAACTCAATTGAATGTGTTATAAAATAACAATTGTTTAAAAATTAAATAACTAGTGAGTGTATTTTGTGAAATATATGTACTTAGGACTTTAAACCAGATTTAAAACATGATTAATTATAAAAAACTCAAACTCAAACTTATGATTTTATTTAATGTTCATGTTCATTTAAATAGACTTTATTAAGATGACACTTGAAAACGGCTCGACAATTTCCAATAATATGTCTTTTTAGACTCCATATTAAAAAAAAATCTTACGAAAAACATCGAGAGCTGAACAAAATTGTCTAAAAAATCTAAAATATCTTACAAATCTATAAGTCAATACTTCAATCTTAATAATAAATCCTGTTTTAAATCCAATCAAAAGTACATATGTACAAAATATACTCATAAAAAATCTAAATAACACAAAAAATGTGTTAGTCTGTAGTTACGGCCCATAGTGTGATCGGCATTTATTTTCCTGTAAGGAGTTTTTATTTGCATTAATTTACTTGTTGACTTTTTATTAATACTATTCAATTTGGTGTGGTACAATGAGATTTTTTTGTATTTTAATTTTAATGTCATTACGACAAAATTTTTTTTCTTAGTTTGAAATATAATTATTTCTTTATGTAGCTACTTATTCTAAGCTAGTTGCGTCCCATAGTTTCAAATGCGAAGCTTTTCATAGATATTTTTTTTAATCAACTATTGTTTTGGTCGTCAAAAATGTATTAATATTTTTTAAGCCCAAATATTTCCCATTTTTACTCGCCAAAAAGGAAGCCATTATTATACCACATCAAAACTATTTTAAATACAAAACTAATGTCTAGTAAAAATAAGTTTTAATGTACTAATGTAAATAATACAATCTGAAAGTAGAGCCGAAATTATCGACTGTGTTTTTAGATTTAAATTCAGATTTGAAACGGCACTGTAGTGCTTAAATTAATATAAATGTGAAATAAATACTGATTTAATTATCATTGAATTAAAGTTAAACAAAAAATATATTTTTTTGTATTTCTCTTTGTCTTTCTGTTCTTATATTACGGTCTAATAAAAAAATTATATTTATATTTTATTACAATAAAAAGCCTTTGGATAACTACTTAAAAATATCAAAAGAAGCTTTTCTAATTATTTTGTTGTACTTTGTAAGTTGTATTTACTTATAAGTAGATAATATAAATTAATGTATGAATTAAAAAGGGTTGAAAGATCGAATATTTTTCATCTTTCTATCTTGTTCAATTCGTTTTTATTTGATGATTGATGTATTTATTTCACATTGTAAACAACACTAGATACAATTAGAAATTTTGTACATAATACTTGTTATAATATTAGTGTTAATAAAATTTATGGATTTTTTATTTGTGTTTCTTTTATTCCTTGATTTTCATGCCTTTTATACCTATCAGTATTCATAAGTATAAAAATCCCGACTGTGTTTGTAATACAACTCCTCTGAAACGGCTGGACCGATTTTTATGAATTTTTGCCTATAGATAGATCTTAAAATAGGTCATAAAAGGCTATTTTCTTACCCCTTTTAGGGCAGAACATTCTATTAAATAAATTTATCAGTAAAATATGTATTTATTACTTCCATCTCCTTTTCATAGATCATAGAGGTATAATAATAAAACAACAGTATATATAAAAAACGTATTTATTGTTTTCCTTAATATCTATGTACATAACCTATATTATCACAGCCATATTTTGAAATTAAATCTAAAATTTGTCATATATTAATATACATTTGGCAAAAGTAATATGTCATTAATCTAAAATAATATATTTTAATCTAGAATTATTCGAAGGATATACATTTTTATAATTAAATATATTTTTTAATAAATCTCATTATAATATGTAATTACTTACAAATTTTAAAATATTACATAAAATAATACAATTTGCTCAATCGAATTTCATAATGTTCGCTTATTTTGAATAAGATTAGATAATTATGTCATTTGCAAAAATAGTTTTTTTATCATCTCTAGATATTGGCATAAATATAAATAAAAAGAATGTGGAAAAAATACAATTAGTTGCCTAGGTAATTATTTTGCCAATCACGACTTTTCTAATCATGATAAACGACATTCCATATGAAAAAACTATATATTTTGACAGTTTTCTGTGATTATTTTTAGAATATTGTAATTAATAATGAAACTCATTGATAACTTAATTTCGAAAAAAATGGGTAGAACTCATAAATGATAAATTTAAAACAAAAATACTTATTTCAGAGTTTTTTTTAGAACATTGCGAATCGAAATTTCACAAATAACAAGCCAATTATTTCTTGTTAAACCGATTAAATCCGGATAAGTATATCTCTAGTAGATATTTAGATATTATTGTATAGATAAGTCTATTACACACTTTATTAGTAGTCCATTGAATAAAAAGTTCTAGAGTGCGTGAGTTAGTAACGTAAGATGTTTCTTCGGAAACATGTCAAGAGTCCCTAGGTAATAAACATACTAAAACCCCGGGCCACTAGGAGGAGCCCCGGAGTGGGGGGAGGGGGAAAATGGGTCCATTTTTTCATTTTTCGCTTAAATCTCAAAAACGGTAC
>CAJQZN010042185.1:31882-58214 GCA_907164685.1 Colias eurytheme | reverse complement strand
TATTACACGGTAATATTAAATTGTCACTCGTAAACTGTCAAAGACGGGCAAAGAATGCATTTTTGAAATGGTAGTTTTATACATTACTAGCGGTCCGCCCCGGCTTCGCCCGTGGTATATATTTACGTTTTCTCATAAAAACCATCCTCGTATTTCAAGGAATATAGTAAAAAAAGAATTATCGAAATCGGTTCAGCCGTTCTCGAGTTATGCGCTTACCAACACATTTTGCGATTCATTTTTATATATAAGACTAGCGGTCCGCCCCAGCTTCGCCCGTGGTACATAATATTTACGTTTTCTCTACATAAGAACCATCCTCGTATTTCAAGGAATATAATAAAAAAAGAATTATCGAAATCGGTTCAGCCGTTCTCGAGTTATGCGCTTACCAACACATTTTGCGATTCATTTTTATATATAAGAAGATTATGGCTGTGCTCCGCGGTTTTACCCACAGTGCTCCGCTCCTGTTGGTCTTAGCGAGATGAAATATAGCCTATAGCCTTCGTCGAAGAATGGGCTATCACACCGAAAGAATTTTTCAAATCGGACCAGTAGTTCCCGAAATTAGCGCGTTCGAACAAACAAACTCTTCAGCTTTATAATATTAATTAAGATTCGGCGAATAAATATTAACCAAGGATTGAAAAATCAGCCCTAATTGGTATTAATCTGAAACTATACTAAGTACCTATTCTGTTTACGTATAATCTTATATATAAAATTCTCGTGTCACAATGTTAGTCTGCATACTCCTCCGAAACGGGTGGACCGATTCTCATGAAATTTTCTGTGCATATCGGGTAAGTCTGAGAATCGGCCAACATCTATTTTTCATATGTACCACGGGCGAAGCCGGGGCGGACCGCTAGTTATTTAATAATATTTGTATGAACTCATAAGGGAAGGCACTGATTTCTGAGACACAGGTAATAACCTAGTTCAGAAGACAGAGCATAATTATTGTGAACCGAATATGTTTTTGCTAATAAATATTATTTTATTTTTTTTATAAATTATTTATTATAATATGATCTAGGTCTAAACTTTATAGCTCCTAGCTTTATTTATGTATAACCTACAAAAGTACCACAGCAAGATAGTTAAGTTATTGTATATGAAGTTCAAAAGACGAGACTATTTTCTTATTTATTGATTGATCGTTAAATTTTATTTTGGTTATTAATCTGTTTGTTCCATTATTTATTTATGTAATGTAGAGTTTTAAATGATGATGTTTCTTTAAATTATTAATTATATTACTTAGTACGAAATATGCAAATGTTTATTTCTTATGTCAACTGAGTTAAATTAATTTATAGCTTAGCAATTAAAAGTCTGGCATAGTAAACAACACCAGCACTCGTATTAAAAAAGTTGAATTAATTTGAATATTCGACAATTTTTTTTATGAATAATTCATCATCACCACGATTTTATTAATTACACAAACACATAAAAAACCGTTTCAAAACACTCAATTACTAAAATAAATACCTAAAAAAAGTTATATTCACTAATCAACTAAAAAACCTTAAAACTCCCCAAAAACCAATCCACCTTGATTTTTTGTAATTTAAAAACACACTAATTCCACGCCGCAAATAATAAACACGGTTAAAATAATACATACATAGTGAACACAGGAGGCCATTGCACACAACACACCACAATACTGTACTGCCAAGAATCCTGAATGATTATGAGAAATAACGTTGATAATAAATAATGTATACTTATATATAGATATCACCGAAACACAAGCAACGAGCGTGCCAATATTGTGATTTAGATAAATTCATAATTCCGCCATTTTTGTAAGGTGGGTGAGGTGATGCAAACTTGTCTGATTCGATCTCACCGTGTAGCGATCGTGAAGGTAAAGGATATAGTCAAAAAATGCATGTTCAAATAACTTGACGAAGATGTGAAATTTGAGGGAATAATTAAAACTAGTTAATTGGGAGAGAAAGTACTCTAAAAGATTTAAAAAGCTATAGATAAATATATTAACTATTTTTTATCAGAGTTTTAATAAGTATAATATAATAATGATTTTTAACTGTATGTTTATTGTTTATATTTTGTAAGCAACGTGACTTTGCCTTAATATAAACAAATCTTTTTTAAATATAAAAATGAATCTCTACTTCGCCACGAGGTTTCTTAAAAACGAGTTTACCGATATCATTTAGATTTTTAAATATTAGATTATAACATGTTAAATGAAAAATAAAATTACAAAAAATAGCATTATGTCAGTTAAAGTAAGGTCAGCTAGTAACTCCTTAAAAATTTAGTAATTGGCCGTTGGCGATGCTTAGAAAAGAAAATCTTTGATTTAAAAGTTTAAAACTTTGTTTTTCTATCTTAACTTAAGAAATATTTGTAAAAGAAAAGCGCTCTATGTAGATTAAAAATTAAAATCTTAAACACTTTTTTTTAAAAGTGTTTGGAAATAAAATACTTTAGGAATATAAGTAAAAAATAAATAAATTAGACAGAATACACGGTACACGGTTCTTATTTAATTTACTAATTTAAATCTTGTTTCGTAATTGACAAAGCTGATATCAAAAATACGATGACTAACAACTACAAAATAGTTCAGGAAGGAGAATGCAATGCTATACTAGACAGCGTATAATTGTTTTTCTTTACCTATTTACATAATCATACAGATAACAGCTAGGTCAGATCTAATAATAGATAAAAAGCAGACAGATTATGAAATCAAAATCTGAGTTTATCGTTTAGTTACAAAGTGCAATACGGAAAAGTCTGAACCTAATCTATTTCCATTTTTATTAATTACAGTATCTTTTATATCCTTTATGATATGTATCTCTAATATATATAAATCTCGTGTCACAATGTTTGTCCTCAATGGACTCCTAAACCACTTAACCGATTATAATAAAATTCGCACACCATGTGCAGTTCGATCCAACTTGAGAGATAGGATAGTTTAAACATGTAGGTACCACGGGCGAAGCCGGGGCGGACCGCTAGTAGTTTATAATTATTTTTGAACAAATCAAGCATTATTATTATTCCTTTAATAAGGTAAAAAACAGAAGCTATTTTCAATCACCAATCATTAAAAGAGTAAAGAAATTGTCAATAATAAAAATTATATAATTATGTGAATTGATTTTATTTGATATTAATTTCAATATCTGTAAATGACATTAATCGAATTTATTATCTACATATGTGTACATCTGTACAATATCGATTACTACCTTTCTGCCCGCGGCTTCACCCGCGTTTTCATAGAAAAACCCGCATAGTTCCCGTTCCCGTGGGATTTCCGGGATAAAAACTATCCTATGTGTTAATCCAAGTTACCCTCTATATGTGTGCTAAATTTCATTGTAATCGGTTCAGTAGTATTTGCCTGAAAGATTAACATACATACATATTATGTACACATATACCTACATACATCCATCCTCACAAACTTTCGCATTTATAATATTACTAGCTTACCGCCCGCGGCTTCGCCCGCTTTGTCTAAAACCTAATAAATGATATACTAAAACCTTCCTCTTGAATCGCTCTATCTATTAAAAAAAACCGCATCAAAATCCGTTGCGTAGTTTTAAAAATTTAAGCATACATAGGGACATAGGGACAGAGAAAGCGACTTTGTTTATACTATGTAATATTAAGTAGAATAGGATGTGTAAGTCGAAAAAAATTACTTTGGTGTCAACTTAGATTACTTCAAGTTATCAACCAACACTTATCGAAAAGAACATTATCTATGACATGTGTAACTTACATCTATAACTTAATTTACGATACAAATACGATCGCAGATAACTTAATAGTTACTACGTCAATACAATCGTGAATACAAGTAATATCATGTAAAACACGTGAGATACATAAATACTATAATTATATAGCAGTATGCAAACATAATTTATTATAAAATATTATATACTACAGACTGTAAACGGTTAAATATAATATTATGAAATTAACCCTAAGTGTTGGGGAAGAAATTGATTCCTGTAACAGTTAAATTAGTTCGGGAGTCCCTTTTATTATATTATTATATTTATAAGCTTCACCTGTTCATTTTGAAGTGAAACTTCTTTATCGGGGTTGGAAAAAAATTTAGTGTAACATTTTTTCGTTACGCGTGACATTTTTCCGTTACGCGCCATTTTTTCTACCACGGGTGATTCGACGTATTTCTGTAGTTGCATATAGTAAATTATTTTTTGAAAAATAAGGTCATAAAGAAGTTTCACTTCTTACGTGTGTACACTAGTACACGCACACATTTTTTTATGTAATCGATATTATATGTATAATGTATATAATATGCATGTGAACGACTCGATTTAATTCAAAATTTGAACACTTCAAGGATCGGTGACAGTACAATAATTTCATGAATTTGTCTTATTAAAGCGTGTTTCTTATGACTAAGAAAACAGTTTTATTAATACTAATGCGTTACACTAATAATGTAAAGGCAAAAGCGTGCTAAAAACACGTTATATATTTTGATCGACCGGTTGGCTTGGTTGGTAGTGAGTAGTGAGTAGTGATGGATTCGATTCCCACCTCCCCTGAGTATATATGTTCTGTGATTCCCAATCAGGGCAAATATTTGTGTGATGAACATAAATGTTTGAAATGTATTTTTTTAATGATATAATATGTATATGTATGTTTATCAGCCATCTGGTTTCCATGACACAAGCGAAAGCTTAGTATGGGATCAGAGCGTGCCGTGTGTGAAAATTGTCCTGAAATATATATTTATTTTATAAATAATGCATAGTTTAGTACAAATTTTCCTCGCCATTACCAAAGGTCAAAGACAATCAAAGGGCAAAGTGAGAATAATGATGTTATCAACAAATTTATCGGTGAAATAATATTGATATCAATCCACGTGGTTTGATTTTATTACCATAATTAATATTTAATTTAATTAAGATGACAAGGAGGACCTCTTTTTGATGAATATAGAAAATAAATTTAACTACCTATACGAAAAATAGTTGCAACAAGCCTGATTTCGCAAAATAAATTATTTTCAACCGACTCCAAAAATTCTCTCAAATAGCAAGTTCTCAATTAGACTGTTTTTTTTGTACCTCTAACAAATGGATGAACCGATTTTGAAATTATTTTTGATGTGTATAGGCAAGCAGGGGCAATTTAGAGAACAGCTGAACTTGCTCCGACCGCCGTGCAACCGAGATTGTTGCAATATTGCCCCTGCTGTAGGTAGGTGAGTAGCCGGACCTTTGGACGAAATTAGAAAACCGGTAGGTACTTTCATTAAAAACCGATAAAATAGAAAACAATAGAAAACCGGTATTTTCATTAAAACCGATTAAATTCGATAAAACTGAGGAAAATGTGCAAATTTAATAACAACAAGCGGTGAATGACCACATGTTATGTTTTGTCTAGTGACTTACAGCGTGATTCATTAAGAGCAATCTATTTGGTTCTTTATTTATTTATTTAGCCGCAGATAATAAAAGTTCAAAGCCCAGGAAGATACTAACGTGAACCTTTGTCTAACTAGACTTATTTTAGAATTACTTTTGAAAAAAAGCCATTCAAGTCAAGTCGTCGTTCCCGTAGGATTTCTGTGAAAAAACCTATCGTGTTAATCCAAGTTACTCTCTATATGTGTGCTAAATTTCATTGTAATCGGTTCAGTAGTCTTTGCGTGAAATTAAGTGACAAACTGCAAATACATATACATACATAGTACATACACATACCTACATCCATCCTCACAAACTTTCGTATTTATAATATTAGTAGGACTTAAACCTTTAATTTTTTTAATAATAATCGTTTTGCACATTGCACAAACAATCAATCTATACTAATACATATTATAAAGAGGAAAAGTTTGCAATTATGTAATTATGTATGTATTGTTTTCACGCGTAAACCTCTTAACCGATTTTGATGAAATTTGGCACAGACAATCTTTAGACCCTGAGAAAGAACATAGGCTACCTTTTATTGCGAAATATGTACCACGGGCGAAGCCGGGGCGGACCGCTAGTAAATTATATAAATCAAAATTGTCAAAAATACAATAAAAAGCATTCAACCGGTAACCTACTTTCTGAACTAACGTTCAACGCAATTAAGCTACTGTTTATCATTTACTTCCTCGTGACTTCAGCTAAAAATAGCTGATAACGTAAGTAATAACAAAAAACTTGATTAAAGTACATTTATATACTTAACGTGTTAATTAGCGGTGTTCGTACTTTTCCGTTGTTGTGAAAGTTAATATACGTTATCAGTTATAGTCAAACCCCGAAGCTCGGGCACTCGTAGGTTGGACTGGTCGAACCTCAGGTCTGGCATAATGACTCTGTCAAAGCCCAAATAAATGAAATATTTCGGCCTTTTACTAAACAATTTTCGTCAGTCTTTGTCTAGTTAAGGCGTCTTATGCGCGTGCGATGGCTATGCTGCGTTCGCCTACGCCCGAGACTGCTTCAGTCAAAGGGTGAAATTCAAATGTATTTCGAGGATTGCCTCGGCTTTTGCCAAACCTAAGTCCTAACATAAACCAGTCCTTTCGCGAAGAGATTGTGTTTCGGGACTTGACTATAACATTTATATTATGATATTTATGAATTCATATTTATTAAATATAACTAATTGGCCGTCGTCTGGTTGACATCTCACTGTTTATTTGGAGATAATTAAAGTACCTAAAGATATAGAATACGTAGTATGGATTGAATTTTAAGAAGAACGTGTTTATTTTAATTATCTTTATTTATATAGATAAGAATTCTCGTATTTTCTCGCTTCATCTTAGACCACATCATCGTTTACCAAGCGAGATAGTTGTCAAGCGCTTTTCTATTGTTTAAAGAATTAGTATTGTTTCACGCAACTCAAAATAATTTATCGTGGTAAACAGATGTTTAACCTAAAAGTGTTTTATGTACCTAATATTCATAAAATTTAATAAATACCTACAGTAAAAAAAGCTACGCTTTTGGATACAAAATTATCTAAATATGCAGTTAGTCATATTATGTAGGTCAAAGTTTATAACAGAGATGAGACCAACGGAATCTGTCACTTTTTTGATAAGATTATAAAGAATCGGTAGTGATAACTTGTGGGTTTAACCGGTTTAATATCATTCCATTATCTTATTATATATTAATTTACTTACATACTATTTTTTATGCATTTTATTTTAAATTAATATTTCGTTTTATTTTTAACTAGCTGTGTCCCGCGTTTGTTTGCTTGTTTGAACTCCCTAATCTCTGGAACTACGGGTCCGATTTGAAAAATTCCTTCAGTGCTGGATAGGCTATTTATCAAGGAAGGCTATTGGCTAAATTTCTTAGAATTTTCTCTCATAAGATCCTTCTTCTGACAATAAAGTCTAATAAAATAAGCAATAAAATAAATACATAACGAACACAATAAAACATTTATCAATATCGCTTTAGCCGTTCACGCGTGATACCATGACCATAGAGAGATAGGGATTCATTTTTATATACCTATAGATAAAGAGATATTTTACTTACTTAGAGATTGTATTTTAATTTCAATGACTTTATCAATTTACAAAGTATTGAGTTATCATTATTTTAGAAAATTTCGTAGAACAGAATAATATATAAATGGGGTAATGTGACGTGTTTTATATCTTTGAATATTGCTGAAGAAGTTTCACTTCTGACACGTGCTCGGCACACACGCTCTTTTTTATTCGTAAAATGCTGTCTTTGTTGAGTTATCATAATATAAACATAGGTTCTATAATCTAAAACCTACATATATGCTTAAAATATACAATACAATAAACATAATATTACCCACTCGTAGTACCTACATTCAAAATAAGTCGTGTTAGTTTCATCACTTATAACTCAAGAACGGCTGAACGGATTTTAATGATTTTAGCTTCCTTCAATTGATCTTCACTAGGATAAGTATCTATAAAAAAAGGAATGATCTAAAAAAACTTGTAACGCTACCACGTAGGAACCTAAGCGGAGTCGGGGCGTAGAGTTAGTAATATTTTAATTGCGAACGTTGCAAAACATAAAACTCATCTAATGAAAGATAAATATCAAACCAGTTCAATCCTGTTACTTTTTAACTGTTTGCCATTCCTCGATAACTCAGGTTACAAGATATCTGTTCAAAATTTGTCAACAAAATCAATAATCATCATTTTTTTTCGTGTAATAGATTACAACGTGTTGTAACTTCACCACTGCTCAAACGGTGAAGGAAAACATCGTGAGGAAACCGACATGTCAAAGAATCAAAAGTTCGACGATATATTGTGTCATCCGCCAACCCGCACTTGGCCAGCGTGGTGGATTACGGCCTGTACCCTCATAGGAGGCTCGTGTCCCAGCAGTGGGAACGTATATGGGCTGATGATGATGATGATGATGAAAATTACAACATCGTCTCAACAACGCATTCAACTTCATCTGCTTTCAAAAGGAACATTTTTTTGCTTTAAATGTGTCTAACAACGTGACTTTTTAGGGTTCCGTAACCAAAGGGTAAACCGGAAAAATAAGGAATTCGAAAAAAGAATTCGTTTAAACACGTTTATCTACGATAAACGTGTTTTTTTCGAATTTTTTTGCTTGATAGTGGATCCTTCGTGCAACTCGCACTTGGCCGGATTTTTTTCAAATAATAATTAGCTTTGAGCGCGTGACTTCACTCGCATTATAGTCGATTAAAAAATACCTGCTAATAATTAATTATTTTGTACGCTCAATTTCATCCAAATTCGATTATCCATTTTTGAGTGATAAAGTGACAATTTCATAATATATTAATTATTATATTTAAATATTTAATAAGGTGTGAAATTGTTTCAATTATTTATAATGTAGATAAAATAAATACATCAGTCTGTTTTAGTTACTTTAGAGTTTAGAGTTTAGACTCACATGGTTATCATTAAAATAATCTATATGCATGCTTCATTGCTTACCTATCAATATATATATCAACTAGCGGTCCGCCCCGGCTTCGCCCGTGGTACCTATATGTTTAAACTATCATATCTCTCAAGTTGGATCGAACTGCACATGGTGTGCGAATTTTATTATGATCGGTTAAGTGGTTTAGGAATCCATTGAGGACAAACATTGTGACACGAGATTTATATATTATATTAACATATATATCAATATCTATGCAATATTGGAACAATCTCGGTTGCACGACGCAGTCGGAGCAATTACAGTTGTTCTCTAAAGTGCCCCTGCTTATACACATTACAATTAAGGAGGCAAATAAGGGTCCAATTCCAATATTGCCCCTGCCGCAGGTACGTGAGTAGCCCGCTTAAATGATGATATTCGGTAGATAGGTAAAAACAAATGGATAATATAGTTTTTATCATATTTTTTATTTACTCACATTTAACACTAAATAAATCATAGGTATAAGAAAGCTATATAATTAAATTGAGTTTATAAAAATCATTTATTTGTTCTCGTATCGTATTTTTTTTTATAAAAAAAAACTATCTTTACGACTTTACTTAGAAAATTTGACGTAGCTTGATAACTTCGCTTATCTTGTGTTACCATATTTGTTTTTATGGGGCAATAATGGTGCTTATCATAATTTTTTTTATTACCCATAAGTTGGCTGTAGGCGCTGTAGCGATTTTTTATTTAGGGTTCCTTACACATTTTTAAAATACATACTAGAATTCTGCCCGCGGCGTCGCGGTCGCCCGCATTTTCGAAGAAAAACCCGAATTATATAAATAATAATAATATTGTTAGGCGTAACTTTTGAAATATTTTTGTGGATTAATAGTGGTCAATATAGTTGTCACTATTTCCTGTCAAAAACTATATAAATTGCCGCTTTCCTTTGACTCGTGGCGCATCCGTATTCCGTACCTCAGCTAAGAGTACAAGTGTTCTGTGATTTGTACGATTCGTGCCTAGGGGCTCGGACGTTGTTTATACGACGTTCGACCCAACTACCCTCACTTTGCTAATATTCGTTGACTTGCTGCGTTTTGTTATCAACTACCTACATCAATTAGGTAGCTGTGTAGAATCGCAGTACAATTATACTTATTACATTCAAACTAATATTTAACTCGGCCTCGCGTGTAATTTCTTATATCAGAAGTGGGATAGAATTTAATTTAATTTAATTAATAATTTAATTTAGAATTTTAACTATTTTTAAATGTGTTTAAGTTTACGTATTTTTGTAACGGCATACTGACGTTTGTGTTTTTTCGTGCGTTGTGTAAAGAAAAAGTTTGTTACGTGGATTATTGTAACGGGAATGTAGTTCATCGAAGGAATTGTGTGTGCTATCTGGGCTGCGGTGCGGTCCAGGGTAGTTGTATCTCTTTGTGATAAGCGATCGTCGATGACTATGTCACAAATGAGTTGGTGTTGTTCCCATGATACGCGAAGGGAGAGCCTATGTCATGAGGAAGGTTGTTGTTCTGTAAGGTCAGTGTTTCCGAGGCAGGATGGTTGTGTTATCCCGACTTGAACACTGTAGTGTTGCTATGAGAAAAGGCGTACGAGGACCTTTGACTCGTGGCGCATTCGTACGAATCGTGCCAAGGGGCTCGGACTTTGTCTAGAAGTAGTCACAACAAAAACTTATTTTCCGCATGTTTACAATAAAATTAGTCACAACAAAAACTTTCCTCACTTTACCATTAAAATGTAAACACGAAAATTAAATTGTTTTCCAATAAATAACATAATTAATATAATACGAAATAGTTTGAGCTTGACCCGTTTATCGTTTACAAGGTCTTAGATATTGGGATCAAAGCGTGCATGGCGTACAATATATTGCTCAATGGTAACCATGGTTACGGTGTTTGTTTATCTGTATGTGTGGGTCCTCTTCACTATGGGCAGCGTTGGGTGAGTAGAGGCAATCACGATAGTGTAGAGGGCCTATGTATATGATCGTTATTGTAGGTTTTTATCACTACATAGTATAAAAAAAGTCGCTTTCTCTGTCCTATGTCCCTATGTCCCTTTGTAAGTATGCTTAAATCTTTAAAACTACGTAACGGATTTTGATGTGTTTTTTTTAATAGATAGAGTGATTCAAGGGGAAGGTTTTAGTATATAATTTATTAGGTTCTAGACAAAGCGGGCGAAGCCGCGGGCGGCAAGCTAGTAATATAACAAAGTTTAAAATACTATAATCTTAAGTTCAGAAGTTGTTATGGAATAATGGAGTCTTTTTTTACGTTTATTTATGCAGTTAGATTTCTTATAAAAGCATTTATCACCGATTCGGAAAGCAGTATCTATGGAGAAGAACCGGCAAGAAACTCCATCGTTGCTCTTTTAAAATAATGTCAATATTACAATTAAATTTTACAAAATATTATGTAACTAAATTATTTAGTCGCACTGTAAATGCGATAAGCGATACTAGCAATGCTGTCGCATAGCATAGCATAGCATCGATGTGGGCTAAGAACCTAATATAAAGCTTAAAAAAACAGTCAAGGTCGCTTTATCAGATTCTACGTAACATACAATTTACCTGCTAAATTCAACACATGCATTGATACATTCGTATATCATGCGTGGAATAATCTTTAACTTAGATTACTTATCTAATAATCTATTTATATTATACTAGCGGTCCGCCCCGGCTTCGCCCGTGGTACCTAGACATGTTTGCGTTTTTTTTTCATAAGAACTCGTACTTCAAGGAATAGATTCCGCAGCGCTTCTTACAACTTGGGTTACATTATTGCATTTTTGGTAAGGATCTCTAAATTTTTTGAAAATGCAATATAGCCTATGTTGCTCATAAATGAAAATGAAAACGCAGCTTTCTAATGGTGAAAGAATTTTTGAAATCGGTCCAATTATAGTTTATGCGTGAAAACCATACATACATAATTACAAACCTTTCCTCTTTATAATATTATTAATATAGATAATATAGATAGTATAGATTAAGTATATCGATTGGCACAATCTACACTTATATTACTTATAAAATATTTCGACGAGATAAACCCATAAAAATGTTATCTGTTTATTCGGCGAATGAATTATGGCCTTAGCACACCTGTGTGAATCTACTGAATTTTATAGATTGGATTAGACAGAATGCAGGTAACATTACTTTTATAATATGCTATTAATTTATAAGATTACTAGCTTTCCGCCCGCGGCTTTGCGCGCTTTGTCTAAAACCTAATAAATTATCTACTACATATAACCTTCCTCTTGAATCACTCTATCTATTACAAATAACCGCATCAATATCCGTTGCGTAGTTTTAAAGATTTAAGCATACATAAGGACAGAAAAAGCGACTTTGTTTCATACTATCTAGTGATAGCTGAATATATATAATATATATAGGCAGGTATAACATCCTTATTTATAAATAGCTACTTAATATTTTATTTCATTAAGGTCTTCATTAATGGCGATTACTAATATACTATACTAGCTTCCGCCCACGACTTTGTACGTGCATCCCCGTTTTTCCCCGTTCCCGCAATAATTTCGGGAAATCCTTTCTTAGCGGATGCATACGTCCTAACATCTATCTGCATGCCAAATTTCAGCCCGATACGTCCAGTGGTTTGGGCTGTGCGTTGATAGATCACTATATCAGTCACCTTTGCGTTTTATACATATAGATTACATAATTATCATAGTATTTAAATATATGCTATGATATTATATTCAATTTCGCGATATATATGTAACAATGTAACAACATCTATATTATATAGACAATTTATTTGTAAAAATATATTTAGCGGTGAATTCACGAATATATATTTCATTAAAAGAGGATAAGTCTTAAAAATTAAGTAAAAGTTTTATACACGCATCTATATTTAAAAAAAAAGCACTGCCTCTTCGAAAATCAATGAGGAAAATTTTGTAGTCCACGCGGGCAAATTTCCGAGTGAAAAGCTAGGAGAAAAACTATTTATATACTCCTAAGTAATACCAGTTACTGTTTATGGAAATACAGTCCTCATAATTTTTTTCATGTAGGTATATTCGTCAATAAGATTTAAATGTATAACGATATAACGGCCCCCGGGGAAGGAGCCGTGGGTTATGTCGGATTCTTACCGACTAAAACCCCACTGTGTTCCGTCGAGCCGCTTTAATGATGGGGCCGCGGGTATTTGTTAGAATTCTTCCGCGACCCCCTCGGCGGCAGCCCATCTCCAGGCCAGGCGCAAGCCAAGAACAGGAAAGGTAGTTTGCCTGCTCTTCCCTCCCGAAAAAAAAAGTATAGATACCTAGGTTTTATAATTTATAACGTTGTTTTAGGGATGTACTTTCAGTTGGACAGCAATCAAATCAATATTATTGGATATCAAATGGGTGTGTTTGACACTCCCAGAGGTTATTGCAACATCTATAATCGATGTCACGACATGTGAGTCAGCGATCACGGGTCTAGTGTTTGGGATGGTTACGTCAATGATAAGATTAACGTATGGTGGCTTCGTGTGGTTATAGTGGGGTAATATGTAAATTTGTGTTATTTTGTCATTATTTTTGTATTTTTGTGTAATAGGAAGATATGAATAATAAATAAATAAATATTTCAGGACAATTTTCACACACAGCACGATCTGATCCCATAGTAAGCTTTCGCTTGTGTTATGGAAACCAGATGGCTGATGAATCTTTAAAATAAATACTTACCTATATAGATAACTAGCGGTCCGCCCCGGCTTCGCCCGCGGAACATATTTCGCAATAAAAGGTAGCCTATGTTCTTTCTCAGGGTCTAAAGATTATCTGTGCCAAATTTCATCAAAATCGTTATGCGTGAAAACAATACATACATACATACATACACACAAACTTTTCCTCTTTATAATATTAGTATAGACATGTATAGATTAACACCCAGATGTTCATCACACAAATATTTGCCCCGGGTGGGAATCGAATGGAATGCATCGAATCGAGCAACAGATTTTGATGAGTGTTTTTTAAATAGATAGAGTGATTCAAGAAGAAGGTTTTAGTATCCAATTTGTTAAGTTTTCTACAAAGCTTGCAAAACAACGCGCAGAAAGCTAGTTTTTCAATAAAAAACAAACATTGATAGGAGCGGAATATCGCATAAGATAACAGCTGTCACGCGATGTGAATTGGCGCGCAAAATTGTGGGCAGAAAGCTTAGGCTAAGGACTCACGAAGCGTTTTACACCCGCGCCCGCCGCGGTCGCGGAATAGAGTTTTATTTTCAAAACTCACGAGACCGGAGTTTTTTGCGGTTACACAGCCGTCGCGGTTGCGATTATCGCTCGCAAACTTGGCGTTTGATTATCGCAAGACGAGCGGTTGCAAGACGGGCGGTTAAACGATCAGTTGAGCTCCAGACCGCCATGGACCCGCCGCGGCTGCGGGACCGCGAACCGCGCCCGCCGGTAGTAGATGACCGCCGGTGCAGCGGGACCCGCAAACAATCGCACACGCCGCGGGCGTAAAACGCGTCGTGAAATGTGCTTTAATTTTTTACATAAATATCTGTATTCTACAAAGGCTGCGGGCCCGCAACCGCGGCGGGCGCGGGTGTAAAACGCTTCGTGAGTCCTTAGCCTTAGATTACATAATTTAAAGAAAATGTTAGATAATATACTATACTCAAATCTCATTGGTCGAAATAAAACCTCAGTCTACATCGTCTCACCCGCGTTCCACTGCACGTATCGTGATAAGACACATTGGACAAATCCGCATTGTGATTTGTGATACGCGAACCACAATCCATACTAATATTATAAATGTGAAAGTAACTCTGTCTGTCTGTCTGTTACTCAATCACGCCTAAACTACTGAACCAATTTTCATGAAATTTGGTATGGAGATATATTGATACCCGAGAAAGGACATAGGCTACTTTTTATCCCGGGAAAATGACACAATCCCGAAAATCCCACGGGAACGGGACTGACTGCGCGGGCGAAGCCGCGGGCGGAAACCTAGTATAATATTTTATATACATATAAGAAGATAGACTCAAAAATTACTTCATCAGAATATAAGCTACGGTATTTTAGAGGCAAGTAGTACCTAACTTTTTTTTCAGATTTCTTTAGATTGAACTGTATCGCTCGATTAAAATGCTAACGAAGCAACTTGATGAATTTAAGGGTAGGTATTTTTCAAATATCTATGATTATACCTATTATTATAAAAAAAAATGCGTGTGTGTACTAGTACACACGTAAGAAGTGAAACTTCTTTATGACCTTATTTTTCAAAAAATAATTTACTATATTCCTTATGCAACTTTACAGAAATACGTCGAATCACGCGTGGTAGGGATAAGAAAAAGATGGCGCGTAACGGAAAAATGTCACGCGTAACGAAAAAATGTTACACTAAATTTTTTTCCAACCCCGATAAAGAAGTTTGAAAATGAAGACGTGAAAATGAATAATTTGACTCCTGGATCGATTTAAAAATTCTTTCACCGTTTTATATGGTATAGGTGATGTATTATAAATTATAATATTATGTACTACGGAAAATGTCGGGGCGGATCGTTACATATAAACGTGCATATATTTTTTTTATTGAAGACATATTCATATACATATTCATTTATCGGTGGTAAATGTTAAAAATACTTATGTAATGACGATTCGAAAGTGCTACTAAATAGTAGTCTAATTGAATAAATGAATGTTTGAGTTTGAGTTTTGAGTTTATTTAATCCAAAAATATCTGTTAAAAATTGACATACCTAATCACTTATTATTTATTATTTTATCAACCTTTTTTCGTGTAAAATTGTAAAAAAAATACATATTACGCTTTACGTAATTAAAAATTATCAATGTTACTAAGCCTAGTGTATATTCCCGGCATTGATTACACCAGAGGTCTTAGGTTCGATGCCAACAATATTCAGTGATGAAATTATTATTATAAAATTATGTTTTTTTTTATATGTTTATCACTTATCTGCGGTTAAAGTTCTCAGTTTTGATAATAGATGGCGTGATTTACAAATTAGTTAAAATGAAAAAAAAACATTAATTAAAACGTATTACATAATTAAGCCAACTGGAAAATTTTAAGAGATTTCTAATTAGACACGTCTTTGTACTGAAGTACTTAGTTGCTTTTTATAAAAAAACTAGCGGCCCGCCCCGGCTTCGCCCGTGGTACATATGAAAAATAGATGTTGGCCGATTCTCAGACTTACCCGATATGCACAGAAAATTTCATGAGAATCGGTCCACCCGTTTCGGAGGAGTATGCAGACTAACATTGTGACACGAGAATTTTATATATAAGATATAAACTAACTTTCTTGTTTACTTATTCTACATCATATTAATTTGCTTTTAATTTAATTAAATGTGTAGTGTTGTCAATATATTATTTAATAGCACAGACTAATAATAATATACTACGGATAATAGTAAAATGAATCATGAGTTAGTATACGGTCAGGTTACAAAGGGTTACATTGTTATTAATAATTAAGGGAGTCGATAGATTATTATAACATTAAATAGAGCAAATGTATTGCAATTGAATATTGCTATTATAATTTTATGAAATACATATAAGTACATATATGTATAAGCACGTCAGACTAATAATAATATACTACGTATACAAGTATAAGTAATAACAGCTAAAGATATAACAATTTTAGTTAAAACTTAAAACTATTTTTCAGTTTTGAAGTGAAACTTCGTTAGGCGCGTTGAGAGTAAAATTTCAAGCTCGCGTCATGGCAATACCGTCACGTCATGGAATAAGGTGACGATTTTGTTATCTTTGAATTTTGCCAAAGAAGTTTCACTTCTGATACGTGTGCATGGCTCACACGCTCTTTTTTAATTGTATCTTCAGTTAAATTATTTTCGTCAGTGAACTTTTTTCAATTTTTAGGTATTAATTTCTTGCGTAATTTTAAGTTATCAATGCTTTAAGCCTAGTGTGTATTCCCGCCATTGATTACAATTACAGAGGTCCGAGGTCTCAGGTTCGAAGGTATAATTATTATCATAATATTTAATGATGAAGTAACGAAATTATCAAATTAACCAATTATCAAATTATCAAATTGTTAATATATTATATACAATTAGTTATTTTTTTAATATTTATCGGCTACCTAATTAAAGCTGTACAAAGTTCTTTATTTTGATATTTGATAAAATATAATTATTTATTTATTTATTTATTTAATTTTATAATTAGATTAATAAAAACAATTAATTGATTGCAACAAAGTTTCTCATTCAATAAAATATCAAATATGATACTTATTTTTAATATAAAGATTGTGATAAGTAATATACGCTGTGATAGGGTTTAAATGTGGGTTTAAAATACTTAATGCTTTCAGCAATTTTTACTAAAAATAAAAATAAGGCAAATGTGTAGAATTGAAACGATGTTATAATAATTTTAAGAGGTGAAACTTTTTTATACGAAATAGTAAGTGATAGTTTTCATTTCGACAATTAATAAACTAGATTTTGTATAAGTATATCCTTATTTTGAAAACACAAATTCAATAATTGTCTTCTGTAAGAATGCCTAAAGTTTTGACTTTTGATAAATCATTACGTAATTTTAAATTACTATCAATGTAAGGCTCAGCTCAGAAAATTATTGGATTAAAAGAGGTCTAAGGTTCGATGCCAACGACATTTGTTAAACAAATTTTATATTTAACGACGACAGCTATCTATTGATCAAAGATCTTTATTTTTTTATAGATGGCGTGATGAATCGTATGATATAGGTACCTAATTAAAATAAAAAAATTCGATAAGAAGGTAAAAGGTAGGTACCTTATTTTAATTGTGACACAAAAAATAGTTCAAGAAAATGTATAATTTGAAAGAATATGTATGTGTTATGATGGTGAGGTCGTATATGTATATATATATATATATATATTTTTTTTTGCATAATATTAGCGCATTTTACGCTATTTAAGACGCAGGCAAAAAACTAGTTAATTCATAATTATAATATCTGTTATCTATATTTTCATGGCAAGGGTACTTTTAACCTTTTTCATTGAGTGAATTCTCATTAATTAAATTTCTTTATTTTCAAAATATTGTCTGACCATAAGCCTAATTTATTACATTGTAGTTATCAATATTTACATTACAAGGAAACAATAAAAACCAAATATATATTGAAATAATTTATTAAACTTCAGTATAATAATGTGGAGCAATTTCTAACAGCCATTCTTTTTGTATCACCATCAAATCTCTCAAATTTATTTTATCTCCCACACTCTGTACACTCGCGAACACCACCCTGAAAAAGTAATTGATTTTAAATACTTTTAATAAATTTATTCGTTATACATTTATTATCTTTTTTTATATAATAATCAGGGATATTATTTCATTTGTAATTGTAATTCTTCTTAAGCATGGGCATATTGCATTTTTTTTAATATTTGCATAAAATTCGTATAATAAATATTTCATGTGTGTAAATGAACTGATGCTGCAGCTCGATTGTATATTATATGGATTATTACAATTTCGCTTTACTTTTAACCTTATTAATCTTCTATTTAATAAAAATGAATCGCCAAATGTGTGCTAAGCGCAAAACTCGAGAACGGCTGAACCGATTTCGATAATTCTTTTTTTATAATATTCCTTGAAGTACGACAATGGTTCTTATGGAGAGAAAACGTAAACATGTACCACGGGCGAAGCCTGGGCAGAGCACTAGTTTCATATAAATTGTGGCTTTTATTGGCTTTATGACAACCCCAAGACAAGTTCTTTTACATAACATGTTTATATATCTGATTCAAAATGATTAATTTTTCACTTAGACACACTAAAACTCGATTATAAACGCTTTAACGAAAGTTGGTAGCAGCATCCTTGGCATTTAATGCCCGGCTTCTGCGCTAATATGTAAATTATTAAATTCATATTTTCTTTGTATTCAATATCTTAATGTAAGTTTTGTATATATATAAATTTATAAAGAATAGAAAAAATTCGATCACGAGGCGGGACTGGAACCCGCATCCTTTCGCGCCATTCCGGGGCGGATGCCTGACCAACTCGGCCACTCGTGACCCGCCAGAGCGATCGAATTTATTCTATTCTTTCAGTTTTATGTGTCTAAGGGACACACCGTGTCCCGCCTCGTGATCGATTTTTTTCTATTCTTTATAAATTTATATTTATAAAGCACTAGGTTTCCGCCCGCGGCTTCGCCCGCGCAGTCAAAGAAAAACCCGCATAGTTCCCGTTCCTGTGGGATTTCCGGGATTGCGTCATTTTCCCGGGATAAAAAGTAGCCTATGTCCTTTCTCGGGTATCAAAATATCTCCATACCAAATTTCATGAACATTGGTTCAGTAGTTTAGGCGTGATTGAGTAACAGACAGACAGACAGAGTTACTTTCGCATTTATAATATTATTAGTATGGATTTGAATGCCATAAAACCAAAAATATCAAATTCAACTTTTGTATATTTATTTTTTCCTTTGCGTAACGGATCTTAGTTGTCCATTAATGTACTCAAAAATTCAATAAAGGTTATTTTATTTTATTTAAAAACACCAAACTCACCACGTAGGTTGTAACAAGTTGTACTCTATACAAACAGCTATTTTCACATATATACAGTTTGGCTCCAAAGATACTTTTATATTCTCCCGTTGAAGTTAGACAAGCCGCTTGCGGGAATATACCGGTAAGAACACATTTCATTATTCGTATGCATTTTGCTGGGAAAATAAATAATAATTTGTGAGAAAATGGAAGAAATAATTAAAAAATTGTAAGAAACTTAATTTATCTTATTATTAATAAATAATTAATTTAGATTTGAAAAAGACGATGATAAAGGAAACGGTGTCCTAAAGAAAGTTTTGAAATTGGTTAAAATTTTGAAAATTAATAATAAAATAAACACTTCATTAACAAAGATGACGTAATAAAAGTACTTAAAATCGTGCAAGTCATGTCCAAAAATAAAAAAAGACGTGTGGCACTCGGGGTCTGCCGCAGTAAAGCTATTGCTTAGCATGCGTTCAAGCCACAGCCACACCTCCGTGCCCGTCGGAGTGGGGAGCGTGAGATTTTTTCGTTACGGAATTTCTGGATTCGGTCCCCACGCTCAAGGCTCGCGATAGAAGCTATGCAATAGCTTAATAATGATTTTGTTTCTCCCCTTTATCGTTGTTATTATTAACTAGCTGTTGCCCGCAGCTTCGCCTGCGTGGAAAAGATAAATAAACATGATACAAATTTTCATCCCCTATTTTATCCCCTTGGGGGTAGAATTGATCAAAATCCTTTCTTAGGGGACGCCTCCGTCCTAACATCTACCTGCATGCCAAATTTCAGCCCGATCCGTCCAGTGGTTTGGGCTGTGCGTTGATAGATCACTATATCAGTCACCTTTGAGTTTTATATATGTATATACAAAACTCAAACTGTCACATTTGTCTTATTATTGGTATTCCTTTTTATTGGCGTATTGTTTTGTTAAAGTTAATTAAATAAATATTGTAATACAAATAGCTGTAAGGAATCTATGTATGTAAAAATAAAAATAATTTGGAAAATCCAAAAGTGCACGCCTCATAATTTTTTTTAATAAATATTTATTAATTATTATTTTTGTTTATTTAATAACAATTAAACCACATCGAATCAGACCCTGAAAAATGAAAGGGTTCTATTCCTGAGCATACTCAAGCGTAAGAGAAAAAAAAAGACTCGATTAGTAAAGTATTTCGGTCGCTATCGTGTTAACAAGAAAAAGGATCCGCACATACAGACACACGGACGTCCAAGACAGAACTTTTTTAAACTGTTTTTTAACTAGTTAAAATAACAAAAATGACATCAAAAATATCATGAACGTTAAAAATAGTGTTTTTTCTTAATATGTGTGTGTATGTATTATCTTACAAGTGCAATGTATGATACATAAAGACATTTTAAGTTTGAAAAATCAGATGTTTTGCGCGAAGTGACAGTAGTACCCACCTCAACGCTTCGCTTATGAGGCGTGCAATAAATAAAATAATTACAAAAATCAATTTAAAAAAAGATCGTGTGTGCCTAGCACACGTGTTAGAAGTGAAACTTCTTTGGCAAGATTCAAAGATACCAAAGGAGAATGGCGAAACTGGGCCTAACAAAATTAGGGCCTTACAGAAATCATAATATATTTAAGGTGATGAATTAATTTTTCTAACATTTACGGCCCTTTTTAAACCTTCGTAATTTTTATATTATTAAAGTTGTCGTGATGAAAATTCTTGACAAGAAAGTTCAATAGTAACACAATACGTCTACCGTTTTAGAAACATGATTCCATGATATTTTCTCGATAGAAAAAAAATACAAAGTTCTCATTGTTATTTTTTTTTAATCTCGGGCATCTTCAAAATAACAAACGTAAAGTTACGATTTTTTGTATATTAACTATAAAACATACAACCTATACGTCTACCGATTTAGAATTTTGAAATATGCGATGGTTTTGAAATAAACAAGAAATACTTGAAATTAGCGCGCGACCAGCCAATATAGCGAGAGCCGCCCTGTACCTTCCCACCCCGATCGCTGCACGAGTCATTCCCGCTACGGCCGTCACACGGGGAACTTGTGTCGCTCGCGCCATCGTAAAAAAGGGTGACAACACAATAAGACAAAATGAGACAAATGGGGACAATAAAGAAAATAAGAAGAAGAAACATAAAGGTTGGAGGGAAAAGAATGCTTACAATTGGAACAAATTAATGAAGTAAGTTGGTTTTATTTTAAATTTGATGATAATTGTATTATAGACGATGTTTGATATGTACCCCTGTTTTAAGTACATAACGAATGTGTAAGATTTTTTTCATTTATAGCATAGATAATCTTTTCAGAAATCCGGAATCCAGAAGGAAAATAAACCCACTGATTGTTCACAATGTGAACCCACTCCTTCGTAAGTACCTTTATTCAGTCAAAAATGTATGTTATCAACGCTCTACTGGTTTTATCGCATGATTCCATTTTTAGCAAAAAGCAACAAAGTGCAAAGAAATAAAAAATCATGGTGAACTTAGTGGAAGTATGGTGGCCGTAATATGGAACAGGAGCTCATTGGAGTAGTATTATATTTAAAAAAATACGAAAAAATTTCAAGAATTACATTTCTTAGTAGGTGGTAGATAAGTATGTTGTATAAAGAATTTGATGTTGATATTTATTTCATTTATACTTACTACACCTGTGCGGGAAATTGCTTAGTACTAAAACAGGTTTATATTCATATTTACATAGTAATGTGAGTTTTCATTTCGAAAAATTTTGTGTAAGTATATTAAATTGAGTTCCTGGGTGATCTGGAAACATAGTTGGGCCCGGAAGATGGCGCTGCAGTCACTTCTCCTAATCACATGAACCGATTTGGATGAATATTTGTGTGCACATTTCATTGTTGTGGGATGATTATAGTTGATTCGTTTTCACATTAGCTAATATTATGTATTTTTGTTGTAAACTTAATTTAATGTTTATAATACATTATTATTGGTATAAATAAGCCAGTGTTCGTCTCACATTGCTGTACCTGCCTACCTACCCTACCAGGGCCTAACTTTGTTCTGGCTATTTTATTTTGATTATTTGTAATGAATAATTACAATTATAATAGAGTGCAAAAAATAAATACATGCGTCAATATATTTTGTGTTTTTTTTAAAACAATTTTTTTATTTAAAAAAATATCATTCCGACCGCGGCTTTGCCCGCGTGGAATTAGGTTATATCGTGAATCCTGTTTTTTCCCACAGAAGTGTTCAGTTCGGATAAAAAGTATCCTATGTGTAAATCCAGGCAATTAGCTATATTTTATCAAAATTGGTAATGTAGTCTTGACGTGATTAAGTAACAACTAACAAAAAAATATACAAATTAACATCCAAAGTTTCGCATCAGTTTTACTGTATTAGTGATATCTTCCACTCTTGACTTTGACTGAGAAGAATTAGGGTTTATAACTTCTTTCAGAAATAGTACCTTTCATTTCTGGGCATGATGTAATATCTACGTCAGCATCAAATTCTATCTAAATCAATTCAGTAGTCCGCGTTATTGAGTACTATTTCATTTTTTCAGAGTAAATATTTTTTGTTATTTTAAAGATTATTTATAACCTGTATTATTTTGTAAAAAAGTAAACATTACGAAATGATAATAATTATTAATAATGTCTAAGTAGTTGTTAAAAAGAAGATTATTTGTTTATAAGCAAGAAAATAAAACCAATAAATCAACAATTAAATAAATGTATGACAATATTATAACTGTATGACGACTCCATACATGTTTGTCCCGAGTCGGCCAGCGGCAGCGCGGCGAGTTTGCAAGAATGACTTCGCGCACACCCGCGTTCGCGATAGCGAGCTATTAGACTCCGCCCGCCAAGCAGTGGATTTTTTTTTGTGTATCGTCTTAAAATTCATTTTGTTATTTTTAATAATTCTTGGTAAAATATTGACTTCTGATTCTATGGGAAAACAAATGTTTGAAAAAAAAGATAATGTGTTCACTCGGCATTGTTATTTAGATTTCTATGACTACCGGTCTTATCAAGCAGAGATTGTCAGTGCTGTCAGGAGTAAAATAGTCGATATATCGATTAAACAAATGAATTTTTATTATCATTTTTAGTTTTATATAAAATTCAAATGCTTTATAAATCAGAAATATAAGTTAACTGCGTTACCTATTTTATTTTTAACTTTTTAGCACGCTATTTATTTAGATAATTCTATACATTTTTACTCATGGCGGCCGCACTTTGTAAGAATATTTCTGAAATGTAGCTGGCCGCTTCAATTTTAATTACAATGTCATGTTTGTCGTTTGACTTTTGACATTTGATTGAGGTTTTTCGTTTCGTGGTTAACTTATTTTCTTCATCTTTATCGACTTTCGCTACGGGTGGAGCCATTAATTAAGAGAAGAAGAAGAAGAAGAAGAAGACTTTCGCTACGTATTACGGACACTGACGATCTCTGTTATTACTGCCAACCAACGGACTTTGACTACCTGCCTTTACGACTCACAACTGCTACCCTACCTGGACACCGACTTTGCATCCGATTTTTCATTTACAAATATGAACTGCATCAACTGTGGTATTAATGCTAATCGTAACAATGCTATACGTATGCATTTGTTACAAGATAACGCAATAATATCAATTATACAAGGGTGGGCTGCTCCTCTAACGGTTAGTGGATTAGTACTATCTAAGGTATTTAGTACTAGCTATTGAAATCAAACAAAAACGTAAACACACATTGTTTTATATATATACTAGCGGTCCACACCGGCTTCGCCCGTGGTACCTACATGTTTAAACTATCCTATCTCTCAAGTTGGATCGAACTCCACATGGTGTGCATATTAATATAATATCTAAGTATATTCACTTTCTTTTGTCCAATTGTAATATTAATTCTTTATTTGTAGATCACTCACTCTGATCACATAATATGTGATGCATGCTGGAAACTTGCAAATGATTCTTTGAAGATTGAAAATCATGAAGATGACACTGTAACTTTGGGTCATCAACGTGTATGCATTTATTGTGGACGTTCTGTATTGCGCACACGATTTCATTTACTAAGAACTGATTCTCAACGCGATCAAAGAATTAGAGCAGTGATATTAGAGTGGATATTACCTCGTCATTTAAGTTATTGAGTGTTTTGATAATATTTTAAGTAAAAAGTTGCCAATAATCTTCTTTTTAAATCTCAAAGTAAAAATGAATAAAGTATTTCTTTACAGATTGGAAATAGAGCAACATATCTATGTCATTCTTGCTGAGTGAGGGCTCTCATAGAAAGGGAAGCAATAACAGTTTATTATTGTAATTGTTTAGTAGGAAGAAGAACTGTAGGTTGCTGCTGTCACGTTATGTGCATAATATGGTACTTTAGCTGGGCAAGGTATCAACCAGATTTAATGCCGCCAGCACAGTTTCTGGATGATGTGTTAATTGTTTATGATGATAATGATGAATAAACGATTTATGAAAAAACGTGTTTTATTTTATACATAAGTACCTACGATGTTTTGGTAGGTACTCTAAAAGAATAAAAGTTCGATCCAATATCTCTATTACCTAACTGTTCTTCTGTTACACTCTTTATCTAAATAATGTATATTATAGGATATAAACTTACCTCTACTTAGAAAGAAACAAAGCTATTCATTGAACTCGAGCAAACCTAACCTAAATTTTAGTGACGTTACATGCTCAATATCTCTGCTATCCCATAGAACAAATCTTTAATTGTTATATTTATAGAATCTGTATATTTTTATCTATTTAACCCCACATAAATCATCAGTGTAACGATCAGGCCCAAAGTCCTATGGGAGTTCGCCATTCTCCATTATCGCTTACTCCATGATGTGACGGTAGTGCCATGACACGGCCTAGAAAATTTTACTCTCAACGCGCCTAAAGAAGTTTCACTTCAAAAACGCAAAATATAAGTAACTTAAATAAATATAAAATTAAAATTAAAAGAAAATATTTACCTGAACCTAAATCCAGTCCATCGAAAACTTTATTCTCAATGTTATCGCATAGTTCCCGTTCCCGTGGGATTTCCGGGATAAAACCTATCCTATGTGTTATTCCAAGTTACCCTCTATAATATGTGTGCTAAACTTTATTGTAATCAGTTCAGTAGTAATTGCGTGAAAGAGTAACAAACATACACACATACACATACCATCCTCACAAACTTTCGCATCTATACTATTATTATAAAGTTGAAGAGTTTGTTTGTTTGAACGCGCTAATCTCAGAAACTACGTCAGATTTGAAAAATTCTTTCGATGTTAGATAGCCCATTTATCGAGGAAGGCTAAAGGCTATAATATATCATCACGCTAAGACCAACAGGAGCGGAGCAATGCGAGTAAAACCGCGGGGCACAGCTAGTCATTCATCATTGTCATTGATAATGTAATTTTGATAACAGTTAAAAATAAATTACTTATTTTGCTTGCTTAAATTTGAAAACGGAATAAAACAAATAAATTATTACTATTTATTTTAATCCATACAATATAAAATTATGTACATAAAATAATTTAAGTATTATCTAGTTTTAACTTTTAATAATGAAAATATGGTTTTGGGGGTGGTGTTGGTGGTATTCGTGGTGTTGGTGGTGTTGGTGGTGTTGGTAGTGTTGGTGGTGTTGGTGGTGTTGGTGGTGTTGGTGGTGTTGGTGGT
>CAJQZN010042185.1:12334-31872 GCA_907164685.1 Colias eurytheme | reverse complement strand
TTGGTGGTGTTGGTGGTGTTGGTGGTGTTGGTGGTGTTGGTGGTGTTAGTGGTCTTGGCGTTCTTGGTGCCTGGTGGTGTTGGTGGTGTTGGTGGTGTTGGTGGTGGTGGTGGTGTTGGTGTTGGTGGTGCCCGCTGCCGCTGCCGCTCGACGCGCAGTGTGGGCGAGTAGCTCGGTAGCTTGTGGTATCCGCTGTCCACCACTGGGGGGAGGATTTAGTTATTATATAGATTGGATAATTAATAATTATAATTCAAAAGACTTATTGCAACCATAACATAACATACACGCTACAAAAAAAAGGAAACAAACATAAAATAACACAAAATATGTATTAAGTAAAGGTGCGAAGGGTAGGTCGTAATACGTGACCCTGTGGTACGCCGAACGAAACCAATACATATCCACTTATAATATTATTAATTACAACGAATTGTGTACGGTCAGAATACCGCTAGTAAATCAAATTTAGATAGAAAAATAGAGATAGAGACAGTGTTAAAAGCTTTAGAGAGATCGAAAAAAAGTTTTCAGTTGGTGTTCAAAATTACTTAATGCTCTTTATCAATGACAATACATCTTCTATGGATAAGATCCGTCTTAAACCAAAATAGTTTTCTGAAAATACTTCATTTCAATAACAACAAAAATATATAAAAAAATGTCTGTCCGCCCACTCACCATTAACAACCTTCTCTTCGGCGTTTTTTTGTAACGTTTCTAGGGCTGAGAGGATTTCTTCCTGAAACAAATTGCATCTACTTAACTTACTTTTTAATACAGTAGCTGAAATGGCAACTCTATAATAGTAAAAATTTGAACCCGCATCCTTTCGCGCCAAACCGGGGCGGATGCTGATGGATTTTTTCTATTCTTTATAAATTTATATGAATAAAGCATTTGAATGCCGTAAAACCAAAAATATCAAATTCAACTCTATAATAGTTTAATTAATACATGGATTTAGTATCTCAAAGATACATTTGGATTATAATGATAAAGTGTACATGCTAAAATATACCTTAACACAACGAGATAAAGCCCAATTTGGCACTAATCTTTGAATAGTGTTTTTATCAGAATTCGCTAAAAATATTTTTATTATCGTTAACATCTAATAAAGCGTGTAATTAACTTATGTTATATACAACAATATCTAAATATCTACTAGTTTTAAAATAATGAGTAGGTATATCCGGATTTTAATTGGCTAGTGGAATGGCGATACTTTCATTGTCGATGCAATACTATCGGAGCTTCCATAATGTGTGTACCTAATGCGACTATTACTATATATACTTGTAATATTATAAAGCTTGAGTTCGTTTGTTTGTTTGAACACGGTAATTTCAGGAACTACTGGTCCGATTTGAAAAATGTTTACAGTGGTAGATAGCCCATTCATCGAAGAAGGCAATAGGCTATATATCATCACGCTAAGACCAACAGGAGCGGAAAAATACGGGTTGAGGACGCTCATAGTCATAGCGTTCTATAGCGCGTCAGTCGACCGACGAACGCGGCGCTGACGCGCGAGACCGACGCGCGTCATCAGCGGCGCGTAGCAACTCGCGCGCCGCTGATGTCAGCGTCACAGTGTGGTGCTTCATAGAACACAACGTATATTTGGGCCTAAAACCGCGGGTCACAGATAGTATGTTATAGTATCTATTAATAAAAAATACTCACATCGGTGTGACTTTCCGCTGACTCAGTGAATACTCCGCTGTTCTTAGACAACCGCGGAGGCATGGCGTACGATTCCCGGATGAGGCTCGATATGCAAATCAGCAGAACAATGCTGCTGATTGCGATTTTCTGTAAATAAAAAGAAAATGTAAATATGAATAAATTAGTTATTTGTTTATTTATAGTTAGGGGGCGTCCATAAATTACGTAATATAAAACTATTAAAAAATGTTAAGTAGATACTGTACAATTTGTTTATTACCTATATATTTTGTTCATGTTATTATAAAAAAAGATAACTAGTATTTGTGATCATAATAAAGTTATTTATTTACTAGCGGTCCGCCCCGGCTTTGCCCGTGGTACCTACATGCTCAGCTATACATTATTCCTCTATGCCTACATGTTTACGTTTTTTGTCATAAGAACCATCCTCGTACTTCAAGGAATAGATTCCGCAGCGCACGTGATGACAGAATTTTTATTAAGGAATTTCTTACACCATTATTGCATTTTTTGGTAAGGATCTCTAATTTTTTTGAAAATGCAATATAGCCTATGTTGCTCAGTGAAGATGCAGCTTTCTAATGGTAAAATAATTTTTGAAATCGGTCCAGTAGTTTATGAGTGAAAACCATACATACATACATACATAATTACAAACCTTTCCTCTTTATAATATTAGTATAGATTTACTTTTTATACTGATTCTATTTTGCAACAAATTAAGTTTGAAATGTTTATCATTAATATAATTGATGACGCATTTGATCGTTTGCTCCCATAAATTAAATGGTCAAGTGCGAGTCGTACTAAGGGTTCAGAATAGATTTATAGTTCATATAAATGATGATTATCGTATTTAAAAAGTATATTATGATTTTAATTATTCAATTAATTTCCACACACTTATCCTACAAGGTGCGGTAAAAAAAGGATAAATATATGAAAACTTGTTAAAAAATTGCAATCTAATACAGTTTTTCACAGGTAGTCAAAAATATATAAAAACCTCCTCAACTATTTTTACCATTTTATGAATGTAATTAGATAGGAAAAAAAGAATAATTATATTCACTTTAAAACTTAAAAGGATATTAAAATAAATATTAAAAATGCCTTATTTCCTACTTCGATAAAAATTAAAACTCCATTCCACTTTTATATTTAAATAAAAAGCCAATTAACAAATCAGTGCTATTAAATAAAAATAAATTATAATCCATTAATCAAAATTCGTTTAGGCTTGATAAATTAGAATCTACAAAAGTAAGCAAGATAATTAAGTTATTATAAGTTCATAAGACGAGACTATTTTTACCCGACTACGGCAAAGCAAAAGGAGGGTTATGATTTTGACAGGCTATGTATGTATGCATGTATGTATGTATGTATGTATGTATGTATGTATGTATGTATGTATGTATGTATGTTCATCTGTTCCCTCGTAACTTCTAAACTACTTATCAGAATTCGACAAATGACATATCATTAGAAGCGTCTTAATTGTCCGCTGGTTATAGGCTATATGGGATTTCACAAAATCTAATGTGGCGCCCTCTAGCGGACAAAACATACAGAGTAAAAAAATAAAGTTAAGATAAATATGCCGTGTTTGTTATCATTTGAAAGCTTTTTACTTGCACATTTTGAATATATATATATTACTAGCATTTCCTTGTGACTTTACCTGTATTCATGGGCTGATTGCATATAATTCACATCTTTTCGTTCATAGCTTCTTTATTAGTTCATCAATTTAACTTTTGTTTTATACTTTTTCAGCGTCGTTATTTGTCGTAGTTGGGTTTTAGTTGTTTTACTTTTTATCTTGTATACTTTATCGTAGTAACTAAGTACATTGATCATTAAATTTTATTTTATTGGTTATTATTTTGTTTGTTCCATATATTTGTTTGTTCAATAATATCCTATATATTTATTTATATAATATAGAGTTTTAAAAAAGTACGTAGTTAATAAAGTTAAAACTATATACTTCTTTAAATTATTAAGTTTTTTACTCCGAGAAAAGTGCAATTGTTTATTTCTTATGTTAACAGAAAAATAATTCTTGAAACTTTCAATTAAAACATGGTACAATAAAAAGCACCAACAACACAAAACTACACATAAAGTCAACATTCGATGAACTTTTATAACTTCATCATCATAATGCTTTTATTAATTAGGTACACAAACACATAAAAAGCCGTTTCAAAACACTTTTTTAATTAATTAAATATTACTTCCAAATTAATTAAATATTACTTCCAAAGCAGAACCGATCTACAACAAATCTTTAAACTCGCAAAAAACAACCCTTAACCGCCTCGAATTTCCGTAAACATTAAATTTTAATGTAATAACTTTTTTAATATTGCCTGTTGTAGTTAATCAGAACTCTTTAATGATAAGAGCACACACATTTCTTTTTTGTTTAATTGTATAGATATATTGTGTATAGATATCGCCTAATTTATTATTAATTTCTGTGAATGTAGTGTTCATCTGTAATAGTTGTGCATAATAATGTGTAAATCCTATGTTACTGTTTTACGTGAATGATGCATATGTAACAACTGGTGATGAACCTTTTTAATAAATAAATAAATAAATAAAACACTAATTCCATAAACACCGTTAAAATAATACATACATTTCGAACAAAGGAGGCCATTGCACACTACACACAATACCGTACTCAAAAGAATTCTGAAAGATTATGAGAAATAACGTTGATAATAATGTATATATAGATATCCTTAGATTACAAAACAAATGATATTTTATAATCTAAGTAGATATCATATATATAGATATCACCGAAACACAAGCAACGTGCGTGCCAATATTGTGATTTAGATAACTTCATAATTCCGCCACCTGATTCGATCTCACCGTGTAGCGATCGTGGAGGTAAAGGATATAGTCAAAAACATCTGGTTAAATCTTATTGATCTAAGGGTTAAATAGATATCGTAGTTTGTTTAAACGTTAAAAATGAAGTAACAGAGCTGTAAAAATTAACGGATTTTTTTTATAAAAAACAGTTAAATCGGAGAGAAAGTACTCGAAAAGCTTTAAAAAAGGTATAGATACATATATACAGAATACATATACATATATATCTTAACTATTTTTTGTCAGTTTTAATAAGTATAGTGTTATCATGATTTTTAACTGTAGGTATGTTTATTGTTTATAATTTGTAAGCAACGTGACTTTGCCTTAATAGTAGTAGTGATTCGCTGATCATTTACTCATACCTATCTAATTGATATCCGGTGGGTCTGTACTCTGTACCGTCATTAGCGTCCCATTGTTCACCTTTTCCTACTATCTACTAGATTTCCGCCCGCGGCTTCGCCCGCGTTTTCAAAGGAAAACCCGCATAGTTCCCGTTCCCGTAGGATTTCCGGGATAAAACCTATCCTATGTGTTAATCCAAGTTACACTCTATATGTGTGCTAAATTTCATTGTAATCGGTTCAGTAGTTTTTACGTGAAAGAGTAACAAACATCCATACATCCATACATCCATACATCTATACATCCTTACAAACTTTCGCCTTTATAATAGTATTAAGATTGTTCCTCAACACCGTCCCAACTCGCCGATCATATCTATTACTCATTTTGCACCTCGCTTATCACTGCTTTTGTATTAAACTTCTTTGTTACGAGCTACCTCGCTATTCTGAATCATCAATAAAACACATTACTTCATTTTACTGCCATTTTTATTTCCAAAATGTTGTTGCTTATTATCTACTGGTTTGTGTGCTTATGGAAAATGGTCAAGCCCAAACATTATTTTCTAGACTGGGATGAATATTTTTCATATGTTTTTGTAATTCTAGTGTATCCATGATATTACTGTTATTAGCAGATTATTACAGTACCTTAATTAATTTTAATGAATAAAAACATAATATTTTTACCACGATAAATTATTTTGAGTTGCGTGTAAAATTAATAATTTTTTTTAACAATAGGAAAGCGCTTGACAACTATCTCGCCTGGTAAACGAAGATGTGGTCTAAGATGAAGCGAGATAATACGAGAATTCTTATCTACATAAATAAAGATAATTAAAACCAACACGTTCTTCATAAAATTCAATCCATACTACGTATCATCTTTAGGTACTTGAATTATCTCCAAATAAACAGTGAGATGTCAACCAGACGACGGCCAATTAGTTATATTTAATAAATATGAATTTATAAATATCATAATATACATGTTATAGTCAAATCCCGAAACACAATCTCTTCGCGAAAGGACTGGATTATCGGTTTGACAAAAGCCGAGGCAATCCTCGAAATACATTTGAATTTCACCCTTTGACTGAAGTCAGCAGCAGTCTCGGGCGTAGGCGAACGCAGCATAGACAACGCACGCGCATAAGACGCCTCAGCTAGACAACGACTGACGAAAATGGTTTAGTTAAATTCCGAAATATTACATTTATTTGGGCTTTGAAAAAGTCATTATGCCAGACCTTGGTTTGACCAGTCCAACCTACGAGTGCCCGAGCTTCGGGGTTTGACTATAACTGATAAGTTATCATATAAGTTATCAGTGATAACATATAATATTAACTTCCACAACAACAACGGAAAAGTACGAACACCGCTAATAAACACATTAACCCAGTTGTTACTATCGTTCTTGTAAAAGGACGCACCATAAATAAAATTATTATTAACAATGATTTTTTTTAATTTTTGAAAAAAAAATATATTCATTTGGCACCTCACGGTTGTAGGAATTGGAAAATTAAAGTGTTGTGTCGTTTTATAACAGTGGTACTTATATTTTTAAATTATTTTAGAATTTCTGCCATTTTCCACTGATAAATCAATTTAAATGTATTATCAATAAATTACAACAAATTACTTGATTTATTTTAAATACACGTAATTTGAAACGTGATTTATCAGAAATATATATTACCTACTATTAGATTACGTTTTATTTGTGTTATTTATGCAGTTTTAATTGCCGTTCTTTTAAAAGGCCACTGTAGTAATATGTACTACTACAGAGTAATTTTTTGCGCATGCACTCTTTGAAGAGCATCACAGCATCGGCGAAGCCATGGTGCCCTACTATGGCGGCCATCCATGCAAGCAATTCATAAGAGGGAAACCGATAAGATGGGGGTATGAATTTTGGGTCGGAGCGACACGGTTAGGTTGCATAGTTTGGTGTGATCCATACCAAGGACAATCGAATGATGTTGGTAATCAAAACAAATACCAAAAGCCTCTGGGATTGGGTGCAAGCGTTGTACTACAGTATGCCGATGTATTGCGACAAATATAGGGCAAAGCTGCATTCCATTTATTTTTTGACAACTTTTTTACGTCCATTCATCTCATTGATGAACTTCGAGTACGAGGAATAAAGGCTACTGGCACAGTACCTACGTGAAATGCCCTTTGCCTGCTGCCTTTGAGAATTGAAAAAGACACCACGAGGTACATTCAAGCATCAATCGACCAGAGCAGAAGAAATTTATTTTGCAAATGGAATGATAACAGTGTTGTGACTGTTGCATCAAACTCTGATACGATTCAGCCTGTGTCTACGGTAAAGAGATTTTCACAACAACATAAGAAAAATATACTTGTAAAAAAAGTACGAGAAAATGGGAGGGGTGGACAGATCCGACCAGAGCATCGGTTTGTACAAGACATCTATCAGAGGCAAGAAGTGGTATTTTTCTTTGACTTGTCATGGAGTAGATATGGCAATACATAATTCTTGGCAAATATATATAAGTAAAAAGGGGCCATTATGATTATCTCCACATTCGTAGAAGTGTTGGAACTGCTCTGCTCGAAACATATAAGAATGAGGAACGTAAAGACTAAAGGTGCTAGAGATTCCGTGAAACCTCTGGATTTGATTGAAAAGATCACATCATTAGGTACAGAGACAAGCAGCTTCGGTGTATAGAATGTCACAAGAAAGCCAATTTCTATTGTCCTAAATGTAATGGAACCTTTCATCCTAAATTATGTTTTGAAAATTTTCATATTGCTACATAAATATATGTGAAATGTATGTTGTCATTTTAATATCATAGTCTACCTACTTAGTAGTACATATTACTACCGTCCTTTTAAAAGGACACCATTTTCCGAGATTTCCTCGATAGATAAAATTTTTATACTATTTTTCCAGTTAAACTTTTTGCAATATGGACACAATATGTACATTTCACCTTAATAAACAAAAATTGTTTCAGTAACATCTGGGTTAAGTATATAAATGTACTTTAATCAAGTTTTTTGTTACCTATTATTTACGTTATCAGCTATTTTTTGCTGAAGTCACGAGGAAGTGAATGATAATTGAGTTGAGCTAACGTTGATAAAATATCTTACCTGTTTACTGTTTTTTATTGTTTTTGACAATTTTGATTTATTTAATTTATTAATTGTTTGCTGTAAGAAATGTTCTCGAAAGAAAACACAGGTGATTTCTTGAATTACATTAATTACATATTACGTTCCTGCGTTTAAATGAATTCAAAAATATTTTATACAAGTCCAACTTTATGAAACGAATATTAGAGAAAGAAGAGCAAGTGAATCTTATATATAAAAATGAATCGCAAAATGTGTTGGTAAGCGCATAACTCGAGAACGGCTGAACCGATTTCGATAATTATTTTTTTACTAGCTTTCCGCCTGCGGCTTCGCCCGCGTTTTCAAAAAAAAACCCGCATAGTTCCCGTTCCCGTGGGATTTCCGGGATAAAACCTAGCCTATGTCACTCAGAAATGATGTAGCTTTCCAACAGTGAAAGAATTTTTCAAATCTGCCAAGTAGTTTCGGAGCCTATTCAATTCATACAAACAAACAAACAAACAAAAAATCAAACCTTTCCTCTTTATAATATTTGTATAGATTATATTCCTTGAAATACGAGGATGGTTCTTATGTAGAGAAAACGTAAACATGTACCACGGGCGAAGCCGGGGTGGACCGCTAGTTTATAATAATTGTATTGAAATTTGACGATGTTCCTTACTGTAACTTTTCAGAAACGTTAATACGAGGCTTATTCTTTCCCGGAAATGCTACAGGAACGATGACTTTTTTTGACTTGAATTTTTTTCAAAAGTAATTCTAAAATAAGTCTTGTTGAACAATCGTTCACGTTAGTATCATCCTGGGCTTTGAACTTTAATTATCTGCGGCTAAATCTAATATATATAGGCGAAAGTTTGTATGGATGTATGGATGTATGGATGTTTGTTTGTTACTCTTTCACGTAAAAACTACTGAACCGATTACAATGAAATTTAGCACACATATAGAGGGTAACTTGGATTAACACATAGGATAGTTTTTATCCCGGAAATCCCACGGGAACGGGAACTATGCGGGTTTTCCTTTGCAAACGCGGGCGAAGCCGCGGGCGGAAATCTAGTAAATGAATCACGCTGTAAGTCACTAGACAAAACATAACATTTGGTCACCGCTTGTTGTTATTGAATTTGCAAATTTTCCTCAGTTTTATCGAATTTTATCGGTTTTTAATGAAAGTACTTACCTAGTTTTCTAGTTTCGTCCAAAGCTAGTGTAGTGCTTAAGGGGGGTTAGGCGGTCAGCGAAAATTCAGCTATTCGGGCCTGAGGTAAGCGGTGAGGGGGTCCGCGTTTAGTATGGAATCAACGTGCTCGAAACTGAAAATCGTAAGCGCCATTCACATTTTTATCAAAAAGTGAATGAAAATATTTAGTATTTTCTAAATCTAAAACAGTCACGAAATCGAGAAGGTAAATAGTAAATACCTATGTATTTGTGATTTTATACGAATTATTATCGTAAAATACAGTTGTAATGAGAATTTATATGATATTTTAGAGGTAACTTCAGGATTTTTTTTTATCGAGCAAAATTTTTCCAATCGTGTTTTGGAAACAGTCATCCCATCACACATACGTTCTGTAATACATATTAGAAATTTCAGTGCGAAAAAACTTCAATATTTTCAATTATAGCTCATAGAAAACAGTCCATTTTTCCGTTTTCACCTACTAAGGGCCCTTAAGAGTCCGTATCGATTTTAGAGTGATTTTGACTTGTTTCTGTAATTCTTTAGGAGCTCGTTTAAAAAAAACTAAATTAGTAACAATATGTTATAATATCTTAAATTAAAGATTCATTCAATATCTAAAAAGAGTTCGAGACAATTTATTGGTTTTCATTGTCCAGTTTGTTTAATAGCCAATAACCTGAGGCGTGTTTCAATTTTTTCGATGCGGGACGTTCGTGTCTTTGTAGTTTACTGTTTAAACACGGAATTGAAAAGAAGAAGTTGTCTTATAAAATATACAACAATAAAGACACTGAGACACCCCAAAAAGTGTTCGAGGAATTTTAAGTACTTTTATTCAAAAATTCAAAGAAAATCTAAGTTAAAATAAGGCTATTTTAAAATTTCATCAAAGTAAGGCTACTTTGATGAAATTTTATGTGTATTTGGCGTCGAATTTCTAAAACATACGAAAGAGTAAAAAAAAAATACACATTAAATGATAGATTTATGCTTAAAAACTTGCAATAAAAAAATATATATTATATGATTTATGAAAGTAATGGAATAATTTAAAGTTCTCTAGAATTTTCGATTATATACGGGAGCGCAAACGCTGTTACGGCAGACCGCCCATAGAGTAATATAATATATCGGGCAGACCGCGCCAAGTAATACCTAATCTGTGGACCGCGCTCCGCGCTTTATGGAATAGGACGTGTTGCGCTGCTCCGTCAGACACAAAATTATTACTAAAGTACGTTTTTCCCGCGCGTAGTAGTCGGGAAGCCCACGATACTAGATTAGAATTGGTGGAGTAGACGATAACGAGATAATAAGGTCCTATAATGTTTCCACTTTGAGCGCTACAGCCTTTGCTCCTCGACTGCACGATGATCGCGTTCAAACGTAAAAATACTAGCATTCGTCCAGCGCAATTTTGTATATGGACTCTTAATACCGGCTACTCACCTACCTGCCGCAGGGACAATATTGGAACAATCTCGGTTGCACGGCGGTCGGAGCAATTTCAGCTGTTCTCTAAATTGCCCTTGCTTGCCTATACACATCAAAAATAATTTCAAAATCGGTTCATCCATTTGAAAGTTCTGAGGTGCAACAAAAACAGTCTTATTGAGAACTTGCTATTTGGTAGTTATAGAGTCCAGAAATTTATTTACAAAGATGTATTAAGTTCTTAGGTCGAAAAAAAAATTTGGTTTCGACCATTTGGAATCGTCCGAAAAGTATGGCATGGCGATTTTCGTAAATGGCTGCACGACGATGGTTACCTGTGCAAAAGTTAGCCTGGTACAAATGGTTGAATTGTTTTTTTTTAAATCAACACATTCGCGTCGGTATGGCGGGCTGTAAGTCACACCGGAAAAGTATGGCATGACATAGGCGGTAGGCCTACTTATTTTTTATGGGCTATCGGTAAATTCTAAAATTTTTGTGTTACAAATCGTTTGACTTTCGCTATTTTTCCGACGAGTTCGACTAACGCCCACGCGACTAAGCCACCGGTACCAGCGTTCACACCATCATTTTTCTTTTTGTCATTGCGTACTAAGACCCCTGTAGAACCGCCATCCTGTTACAAATGACTCGAAATTTTGTGTCAATATCTCCCGGTCTATAATAATATGATACTTATTTTAAATAAAAGCTATGATAGTATTTTAAAATCAGCCATGTTTTCAGCCATTTTTAATCTTATATATAAAAATGAATCGCAAAATGTGTTGGTAAGCGCATAACTCGAGAACGGCTGAACCGATTTCGATAATTCTTTTTTTATTATATTCCTTGAAGTACCAGGGTGGTTCTTATGTAGAGAAAACGTAAATATTATGTACCACGGGCGAAGCCGGGGCGGACCGCTAGTAAGAAATAAAAATAGGGCAAATGTGTAGAATTTAAACGATGTTATAATAATTTTAAGAGGTGAAACGTTTTTATACGAAATAGTAAGTGATAGTTTTCATTTCGACAATTATTAATAAACTAAATTTTATATAAGTATATCCTTATTTTGAAAACACACATTCAGCTATAATTGTCTTCTGTAAGAATGCCTAAAGTTTTGACTTTTGATAAATCATTACGTAATTTTAAATTATTATCAACTAGCCGTCCGCCCCGGCTTCGCCCGTGGTACATGTTTACGTTTTCTCTACATAAAAACCATCCTCGTACTTCAAGGAATATAATAAAAAAAGAATTATCGAAATCGGTTCAGCTGTTCTCGAGTTATGCGCTTACCAACACATTTTGCGATTCATTTTTATATATAAGAAGATGTAAGGCTTAGCTCATAAAATTACTGGAAAGAGGTCTAAGGTTCGATGCCAACGACATTTGTTAAACAAATTTTATATTTAACGACGACAGCTATCTATTGTTCAAAGATCTTTATTTTTTTATAGGTGGCGTGATGAATCGTATGATATAGGTACCTAATTAAAATAAAAAATTTATATAAGAAGGTAAAAGGTAGGTACCTAATTTTATTTGTGAGACAAAAAATAGTTCAAGAAAATGTATAATTTTGAAGGAATATGTATGTGTTATGATGGTGAGGTCGAATGTATGTTTTTGCATAATTTTATTGCATTTTGCGCGGTTTAAGACGCAGGCAAAAAACTAACTACATAATTCATAATTATAATATGTGTTCTTTATTTTCATGGCAAGGGTACTTTTAACCTAATTAATTGAGTGAATTCTCATCAATTAAATTTCTTTATTTTCAAAATATTGTCTGACCATAAGCCTAATTTATTGAAGTGAAACTTCTTTATCGGGGTTGGAAAAAAATTTAGTGTAACATTTTTTCGTTACGCGTGTCATTTTTCCGTTACGCGCCATCTTTGATTCGACGTATTTCTGTAAAGTTGCATATATGTAGTAAATTATTTTTGAAAAATAAGGTCATAAAGAAGTTTCACTTCTTACGTGTGTACACTAGTACACGCACACATTTTTTACATTTTACAGCATATATTTACATTATAAGGAAATAAATAAAAACCCATTATATATTGAAATAATTTATTAAACTTCCGTATAATAATGTGGAGCAATTTCTAACAGCCATTCTTTTTGTATCACCATTAAATCTCGCATATTTATTTTATCTCCCGCACTTTGAACACTCGCGAACACCACCCTGAAAAAAATAGATTTTAAATACATTTAAGGGATTTAATTTTAATATTTATAAATGAAAAATATTTCTTTATAGTAATTAGGGATTATAATACTTTATTAAGCTGGGCATTAATTTTTTAAATATTCTTATAAAATAAACAGAATAGAAATACACAATCATTTATAAATTACTATAGCGTCATTGCTTATAGAATGTAAACTGTATAGTTTTATAAAGTGAATCTTGAAATTAATAAAAAACATAGATAATTTTAGCTTTTATCTCTTTTCAACTCGAGCAAAGCTAAATCGAACAGAAAGTCTTATATTTTACGCGACTACTAACATTAATTACTACAAAATTCAAAAATTTATCTTTTTCTCAACTTTTTACGAACGAATTGATTTTTTTATGTACAGTTTTTATACATTTTTAATTAAACATTGCCATATATCTGATTAAGATCGGATTTTAATGCGGTTTTTTTTAATAGATAGAGTGATTATCGAGGAAGGTTTTAGTATGTATATAATTTTTTAGACAAAACGGGCGAAGCCGTGGGCTGAAAGCTAGTTTTCTATATACCTAATACAATTACGATCAGATTTTCAGTGAAAGTAAAAGTCACTCAAACACATTAGCGATACATTTTTCAGTTTTATTATTGGTACTTATCCATACTAATATTATAAATGGGTAGTAACTCTGTCTGTCTGTCTGTTACTCAATCACGCCTAAATTACTGAACCAATTTGCATGGAATTTGGTATAGAGATTGATACCCGAGAAAGGACATAGGCTACCTTTTATTGCGAAATATGTACCACGGGCGAAGCCGGGGCGGACCTCTAGTTTACTATATAATACGATTACGATCAATTTTTCAGCTTACGTTAAAATCACTTTAAACACACAGTTTACATAATTTTTAACCGACTATAAAAAAGGAGGAGGTTCTCAATTCTTATGATATTTGTCTTTTTTTATATGTTTGATCAATTTTTAACACTAAACTTACCAAGTAGGTTGTTGCACTCTATACAAACAGCTATTTTCACTTATATACAGTTTTGCTCCAAAAATACTTTTATATTCTCCCGTTGAAGTAAGACAAGCCGCTTGCGGGAATAAACCGGTTAAAATACATTTCATTATTCGTATGCATTTTCCTGGAAAAATTAATAATAATTTGTGAGAAAATGGAAGAAATTAATTTTGAAAAAGACAATAAAGGAAACGGTAGAATACAAAAAGTTTTTAAATTGGTTGAAATTTTGAAAATCTTATATATAAAATGAATCGCAAAATGTGTTGGTAAGCGCATAACTCGAGAACGGCTGAACCGATTTCGATAATTCTTTTTTTATTATATTCCTTAAAGTACGAGGATGGTTCTTATGTAGAGAAAACGTAAATATTATGTACCACGGGCGAAGCCGGGGCGGACCGCTAGTTATAAATAAATATAAAATTAAAATTAAAAGAATATATTTACCTGAACCTAAGTCCGGTCCATCGAAAACTTTATTCTCAATATTAAACTTGCTTTTTACCAGTTTTTCTAAACTACTCCGTATTTCACATGCCTGTAAAAATAATTATATACATATTTATATTAATACTAGCTTTCCGCCCGCGGTTTCGCCTGCCATTTCAAAGAAAATCCCGCATGGTTCCCGTTCCCGTGGGATTTCCGGGATAAAAACTATCCTATGTGTTAATCCAAGTTACCCTCTATATATGTGCTAAATTTCATTGTAATCGGTTCAGTAGTTTTTGCGTGAAAGAGTTACAAACATACATACATACACATACACAAACTTTCGCATTTATAATATAAATAGGACAAATAATTATACCTTTTCCATAACTCTATAATTAATATACATCCTTTGACACCAGTCTTTGCACGCTTTTTTCGACATTTTCTCGTCGTTGTATGAATTCTTCAATTTTTTGTAGGAATCGAATACATTTAAATACATTATTATATCGCCTTCCGCTACCTGAAAAATATTTTTTTAAAATAAATAACATTAAAATGGTAAACTTGGTTTATTATCTTCTTAATATATAAAAATGAATCGCAAAATGTGTTGGTAAGCGCATAACTCGAGAACGGCTGAACCGATTTCGATAATTCTTTTTTTATTATATTCCTGGAAGTACGAGGATGGTTCTTATGTAGAGAAAACGTAAACATGTACCACGGGCGAAGCCGGGGCGGACCGCATGTTTAAATATTTACATCTTTTTAAATTTAAATTACAAAAAAAATTGAAAGATTACTACTTTATTCAGAGCCATATAGATAATAATACGATAAAATAAAATAATATCTAAGTGATTTGGTTAATTTTTAAGTTTCAATAATAATTACAAAAATTGTCTTATTTAGTCATGAAAATTGCACTCAAATCGGTGCATACGTTTATGAGGTATGCAACAATAAACACGCAGTAGCGTTACAAATAGTCTATAGCTGCCTAAATACGATTTTTTCCATTTTCATAACAATTTTCTTAATCTTTTTGTACAACGGCTGAACCGATATCGATGCGATTTACAAAATCTAATAGACTTACCTCGAAATTATTCCTCCTGGACATTCTAGCGGCGGCACACGCTTTGCCGGTGTACTGTTTTATGAAAACACTATCCATTTGTAGCATAGACACTATTGATAGAATTTCATCCACACACCCGTATTCGCCTGGAAATTGAAATTATAAATAAATTAAAATAAGAATAATACTAAATCATGTCTATATTTAAAGTTAAAGCCAAAATGGCTAAGTAGATTTTTATAATTTATAACTGGAAATATATTTATACCATCACGTGAAAATCTCTCACTAAACAAACCGACACACGCTTGACCGGTATTTTAAGAACTCTTTTGTTGTTTAACAACCACATAATATTATAGAAAAACAATAAAAATACTTCAGCCATTGTATTTCTTTTTTCAATTTTTTTTGGGATAATCCTTCTCCTGGTTCTAAGCTACCTCCCCACTAATTCTCAGCCAAGTAAGTTCAGCCATTCTACAGTTATATTCGCACGAACTGTCATACCGGTGAAGTTTAAATAGCCAATACATTTTCGCAATAACTTAATTTTTACGCGCAAATTTTTTGAGATTTTCTTTCAAAAGATCCTTCCCGTGACGATAACGTACACATCAAACCGCCGCCCGCCGGTCCGCCCCGGCTTCGCCCGTGGTACCTACATGTTTACGTTTTTTGAAGTGAAACTTCTTTATCGGGGTGGGAAAAAAAATTTAGTGTAACATTTTTTCGTTACGCGTGACATTTTTCCGTTACGCGCCATCTTTTTCTGATCCCTACCACGCGTGATTCGACGTAATCCTGTAAAGTTGCATATAGTAAATTATTTTTTGGAAAATAAGGTCATAAAGAAGTTTCACTTCTTACGTGTGTACACTAGTACACGCACACATTTTTTTTTCATAAGAACCATACTCGTACTTCAAGGAATAGATTCCGCAGCGCACGCGATGATATAAATATGTTAAGGATTTTTTATTACACCTTGGGTTACATTATTACATTTTTGGTAAGGATCTCTAATTTTTTTGAAAATGCTTATAACCTATGTTGCTCAGTGAAGATGCAGCTTTCTAATGGTGAAAGAATTTTTGAAATCGGTCCAGTAGTTTATGCATGAAAACCGTAACATACATACATACATAATTACAAACCTTTCCTCTTCATAATATTAGTATAGATATAGACATTTGAATGAGGTAAAAAACTAAATATCACAAACATACCGCTCTCACACAGCATTTTCCCGTACATCGGTTTGAGCGGCAACTCCGCCATTTTGTTCCCTTCTTGTGTCAAATTACCGGTTTTATCGATTGCTTTCAACGCGTATAATTGTTCTAAAGCGGATAATAGACTTTTTGCTGGCGGAGGTGTGGGGAATGTGAATCTGGAACATAAATAAATCATTTATTACACAAAAACATGGTGCAACAAAGATATTTAGATTAACATTATAGATTTATAAATTATAATATGAAACCGAAAGACAATATAATGTAATGTATCAAATTCTCGTGTAGTGAAACTCATACGAAACGGCTTGACCGATTCTCATGACATTTTGTGTGCATACTTTAACATAGTAATTTTTATACTTTATCATGAAATTAAAAACATTTCAATCAATATAAAAAAAATTAACAAACTAAATGAATAAAAAATTTTATAGGCAAGGAAATTTAAATGTTGGTAACATTATATTAATTTTTGAAAATAAAAAATGATACGATAATAATCACCAACACTATGATACGACATACATCACTACTAGCTATTCCCCGCGATTGTACCCGCTCGTATTGGTCTTAGCATTATGATATATGAGCTTTCATCGATAAATAATAAACAGTGAAACAATTTTTCATCATTGTTCCTGAGATTAGCGCGTTCAAACAAACAAACTGTTCAGCTATATAAGATAAGTATAGATAATTCAAATTAATTAATTATTATTACCTTAATAAATTATGTATTCCCAAAGCTTTCAACTGCAAAAGCACAGAACTCAAGTCGCTCCTACAAATCTCTGGCGGAACGCTTTGAGGTAATTTCTCAAATTCCTCTTCCGTGTATAATCTGTAATTAAATATATTAAATTACTAGGTTTTCACCCGCGGCTTCGCCCGCGCAGTCAAAGAAAAACCCGTATAGTTCCCGTTCCCGTGGGATTTTCGGGATTGCGTCATTTTCCCGGGATAAAAAGTAGCCTATGTCCTTTCTCGGGTATCAAAATATCTCCATACCAAATTTCATGAAAATTGGTTCAGTAGTTTAGGCGTGATTGAGTAACAGACAGACAGACAGAGTTACTTTTGCATTTATAATATTATATAATATATTATAAAATATATATATTTTAATCATCATTGTAGCGACGTCAGTTCTTTACATCAGAAATTGTTTATTATGTTTAGAACAGGGTTGGAAAAAATCATGATTTTTTTGAAAAAATCGAATAAAGCACGATTTATTGAAAAAATCCTAATTAATCATTACTTTTTTGATTTATTCATTTTATTATTTAAGTAACTGTATTTTTGTGCGAAACGGAACGCGCCGCGTGCCTAAAAGACAGTACGGGGATTTCCCTTTAGTCTAACGTGCTATTGAATGTCAAACAAACTTTTTCCAGTGGTGAAGCAATTGTTTGGAGCGATAGCTTCTTCAGCTGCTGTACAAAGAGTGTTTTCTACATTTGGAATTGTTGACCCTAGTTTTTAATTAGGATATCTTAATCTGTTTTATGTTGATTTCTGTGAAAGGAAGTAAAATTAAACCTTTTTGTTTTAATCATTGATTTTTATTGAAAAAATCGGTTGATTTAATCGTGCCAACCCTGCTACATACCCAATATCTCTACCCACTCACTCCCTCCCTCTACACACTCACTCACACTACCCACTCACTCACACAACCCACTCACTCACAATACCCACCCACTCTACCCACCCGTTCAGGCTAGGCACCCGCTCACACTACCCACCCGCTCACACTACCCACTCACGTCGTCTACCCACTCACTCCTCTACCCACTCACTCATCTACCCACTCACTCCTCTACCCACTCACTCCTCTACCCACTCACTTCTCTACCCACTCACTCCTCTACCCACCCACTCAGTCTACCCACGCACTCACACTACCCACCCACTCACACTACCCACCCACTCCCTCTACCCACTCACTCACACTACCCACTCACTCACAATACCCACCCACTCACAATACCCACCCACTCTACCCACCCGCTCACACTTCCCACTCACTCCCTCTACCCACTCACTCTACCCACTCACTCACTCTACCCACTCACTCTACCCAGCCACTCACTTACCCACTCACTCATTCACCTGCGAATGCCCGACCGCCGACAGCGAGAAGTCCAGCAACGCGTCAACAGCAGCCGCATTGCCCAACGTACAAGCAAGTAGCAACCGCTCGTGTTGGCCTAATGCGTGAAATGCGTCACTGTATAACAGTAAAATCGAGTCAAAATCAATGCTCATTTGATTTCCGTATAGTAAAACAAAATTTGGGAACTCTTATGACGGTGCATTTACATCAAACGAAAACAGAGCTGGATTAGAATTAGATAGATAATTAAAATTTGATAGCAAGAGCATTCTTTCATGATCTTTTGTGTAAACGAAGACTCGTATTCAGTGTTGTTCAGTATTAGAACATTGTTAATCCAAAATTGTTTGGAGCGATAGCTTCTTCAGCTGCTGTAGAAAGAGTGTTTTCTACATTTGGAATTGTTGACCCTAGTTTTTAATTAGGATATCTTAATCTGTTTTATGTTGATTTCTGTGAAAGGAAGTAAAATTAAACCTTTTTATTTTAATCATTGATTTTTATTGAAAAAATGATTTAATCGTGCCAACCCTGGTTTAGAATGGTTTATTAGTTAAATCAAATATTGAAAATATTCGTATCGGTCATTATTATTATAGATAATAGATATGTAATTTTTATTATAGATATATGTTGTTGTTGTTGTTGTTGTCCCTATATCTGTAGCACTCGGCGGGTCGATTTCGGCCTGCCCAGCATCACTATAC
>CAJQZN010042185.1:0-12324 GCA_907164685.1 Colias eurytheme | reverse complement strand
GCGGGTCGATTTCGGCCTGCCCAGCATCACTATACCTGTAGCACTCGCCGGGTCGGTCCCGCCCCGCACGGCCGGCCCGCTGCCGCGCGCTGTGCCCACACACGCTACACACACACACACACTCCACGCGCAGTGTGGGCGAGCAGCTCGGCAGCTTGTGGTAGCCGCTGTCCACCACTGGGGGGGGAGAATAAATAAAAAAAAAGAAGGGTTGCACTCCGGAAGTGCCGGCAGAAGTGAAAACTTGATTATTAACGTTGAGCATGTTTGATATCCATCCGTCTTACGCTTTTTCGATCAGGTCACGTGTCCTGAGGCGAGTTTAAGATTTTATACCCAACGCCGCTAAAGAAGTTTTCACTTCAATAAATAAATTAATATTCCAGGACAATTTTCACACACGGCACGATCTGATCCCATACTAAGCTTTCGCTTGTGTTATGGAAACCAGATGGCTGATAAACATACATATATGTATAATTTTAAATAAATACTTAAATAGATAATTAACACCCAGACACAGAGCAAACATCTATATTCATCACACAAATATTTGCCCTGGGTGGGAATCGAACCCACGACCTCTGGCTTGGAAGGCAATGACAATACATTTTCTGTGGATAAACCACATCTTCAAACAAAATAGTTTCCTTAAACCACTACCAACCAAGCCAACCGGTCAGTCATCAGAATTTAGTTGTTATACAATTTTATATAGCCTGTGTGTAGTGGCTCATTAGTTCAAATAGATATTTATTGATTTTTAATGATTTCTACTTCGTAAGATTCACACACGTTGTAATAATTTGAAAAACTTGCATCAAACCGTTTTTATCGAATTCTACTGAGTAGATATTAGTAGAAATCAATAAAAAACGTCTAGATGCAAGTTTTTCAAACTTTTTACAAAGCGTCAAAAAGAAACGAAGTTGAAATCATTAAAAATGAATAAATCAATACTAATTGGACTAAAGGGTAGAATTGTAGCAAAAGAAACTACAATAATATAAGTAGTAAAAAAAAACAGCAGTAATAGCAGTAGTAAAAGTAAAATACTATGCAAAAACGTTATAGACGCATTTTAAACGGAAATCCTCTTCTCAAGTTTAGACATAAAAAACAGAGCAGTATCATTGACTTACGAAATTATCTTACAATTTTTAAAAAACAAATTCCACAAATCATTAATGCATATTAGAAATAGGGTAGGTCCTAAAACGTGACCCTGTGGTACGCCGAATGAAACCAATACATATCCGCTTATAATATTATTAATTACGACGAATTGTGTACGGTTAGAAAGGCAACTGCTAAATATATCTAGCACAGAGCCTTGAATTACGCTAGTAAATCAAATTTAGATAGAAAAATATAGATAGAGACGGTGTCAAAAGCTTTAGAGAGATCTAAAATAATCTGGTGTTCAAAATTACTTAATGCTCTTTATGAATGAGAATACATCTTTCTATAAGCTCCGTCTTAAACCAAAATAGTTTTCTGAAAAGACTTAATTTCAATAACAACAAAAATATATAAACAATTTGTCTATCTGTCCACTCACCATAAACAACCCCCGGAATGGTCACACTCGTTTCCGCTATATTAGTAGCTAAAATAACTTTCCTCACATTCCTGTCGGCCATTTGGAAAACCTTTATTTGCTTGTGTAAAGGCAAACTGCCGTACATTGGCAAAATTAATAGATTCGCTGCTTGCATGCCGCTAGGAAATGTTTTTCGATATTTATTTTTTTCATTATTTTCTTCGGCGTATATTTGTAATGTTTCTAGGGCTGAGAGGATTTCTTCCTGAAACAAATTGATCTATTAGAATACAGAAAAAAGAACAAAAAATAAATATAAAATCAAATATTGCTTGATAGTATCATCTCTATCGGTATGTTATAAGGTATATTTGGCTGATTGGAGTCGCATATAAGAAAATATTTAAGCAGCATTTAAGAATGATTTGAGCCGTTTTTAACATGTAGTTAGTAAATATAATAGGCAACATTTGACAATTCAACAACGTAACCTTGTAACGACGGGCATAAAATAATGCATTATTATGTTTTGTTAGAACTGCACAATGATAGAAACAAAATGATAGGTAATATACATTATACATATATCAGTTTTATCTTCATAATAACTTAATGTAACTGAGTTATCCAAGTAAATTACTTACCTGTGACGTCAGAAACGCTAAAACATCTCCAAATGGTTTGTTTTCATGTATTTTAATTATAGTTTCCACTGTAGCTTTTACATAATCCGCGACCGGTTCTGAAATTAAGAAATAAAGACGTGTGGTACTCCGGGACTGCCGCGGTAAAGGTATTTGCATGCTATGCCTTCAAGCCACACCTCCGCGCCCGTCCCCGTGGGGAGCGTGAGGTTTTTTCGTTACGGAATTTCTCGATTCGGTCCCCGCACTCAAGGCCCGCGATAGAAGCTATGCAATAGCTTAAAATTATATTTTAAAACCAAATTCAAGGCAATATTTAATGCATACATTGAATTAGATATTGAGCAGCATTTTTTTAAGCATTCAAATGCTTAAAAAAATAATATTTTATGTAACATATTTCTTTATCCTACATTTTGTCGTTTTTCAAATCAAATTCATGATCTTTATTTATTTAACTAGACCTATTTTATTTATTTATTTATTTATTTACCCTTCAATAAAACTATACATAGAAAACTTATTGCTAATATACAAAACAAAAAACAGTATAGTTTATTAGGCGGCCTTATCACTTAGAAGTGATCTCTTCCAGGCAACCTGGGCAAAAGGTAACAAGCTTACTGAAATTACGATGGTAGGTAGAAGAAAAAAGGCAAGGAACAAAAAAACAAGATAAATAAATGATTATAATTAAAATAGATATACAGGTAGATATATAAATAAAGATAAATATAGATGAATATACTACACTCGAATATACACAATTACATTTTTATTAATAATATATACAATTTACTTATATAACTATAAATTATATACATGGTACATATTATTAAATACATGCATACTACATAAAACAAATATAAAATTGTATAAATACATACATATACATATCTGTGTATAGATGATAATATGTAAATACATAGTTAATGTGCCGAGTTGAAAGCAGTAGTGAGAAAATGTCGTCGCAAAAGGGTTTTAAATGAAGATATATTTTTAGCTTGTCTAATAGGTAGTGGCAAAGAATTCCAAAGATTGACAGCAGTGGCAACATACGATTTAGCAAGGAAGTGAGTACGTCGAACAGGAACACTCAAGGTGAGTCTATCAGCCGAGCGAAGAGAATAGATTTCATTGTGCAGGAAGGAAAAATTGTTTTTGAGATAAATAGGAGCAGAAGGATCAAAAAGGATACGGAACAGTAATTGCAACAAATGGAGATTCCGGCGAAAACGGATGGGGAGCCACTTGAGCTTTTTTCTGTAGATGGAAACGTGATCGTATTTTCGAAGGCCGAAAATAAACCTAATACAAAAATTTTGGAGTCGCTCAAGTTTATCAGTTAGCTCTACTGATAAATCAGGAAAACATGCATCAGCGTAATCAAGAATAGGAAGTAGAAGGGATTGTGCTAGCATAATTTTAGTGGGAATGGGCAAAAAGTTACGAAGCCTTCGGAGCGTTGCGGAAGCGGCATAAATCCTACGGCTCAATTCCTGGATATGATTAGACCAGGATTTTAGTGCATTTGAGCCGTCAAAATAATTTAATATTTTCTTAGGTGGTAAATATTAAATACCACCAGTTCGGAAAGCAGTTTTTACATAGTCATACTACAAACAACTAGACTAAATCGCCTATTACTATTAAAAAGGTCGTCAAAAAATGTCCGTGTTGCGAATATTCATTTTAATAAGCACCTTATTTCGTAGCAAGAAAGTTCAAACTCTATTGTATACGCTTATAAGAAAACTCTGCTGAATGAAATTGAAGGCAGTTTTGTTTCGGGAAATTTTTGAAAGTCATTGTGAGTTCAGTTTTAAAATGCTTCAAGGAGTAGTTATTTTCGAATATTTTCTGCAAAACTGTACATTGAGTATTCATTAAATTACAATGTATCTAGATATATAATATACTTTCTATACTGATATTATAAAGAGGAAAAGTTTGTATGTATGTATGGTTTTCACGCATAAACTAATGGACCGGTTTTGATGAAATTTGGCACAGACAATCTTTAGACCCTGAGAAAGAACATAGGTTACCTTTTATTGCGAAATATGCACCACGGGCGAAGCCGGGGCGGACCGCTAGTCTATAATATTTTTATATACTTTTATTCCTATCTTTAATAATAAGTACCTACCTAATAGTTTCTCATTGTTTTACCTATAAATGATTTTTCATACATACCTTCAGTATAAAACACTTCGATCGGATATCTCCTGCCCTCAATTGACATTACAGCAGATGTGTCTGTATGTCCGTGCGAATCTCGCAAATTGAAGAACCGCTGAAAGAAATCCGCGTCCATTGTCGCTGAGGATATTACGATTTTAAGGTTCTTGCGTTTCTGGAAAAGATATTTTTAAAGTTAAGGTAACTGGTTAATATTATGTTTCGCGTGAAATTTCTTGTTTCATCCTACTAATACATATTATAAATGCGAAAGTTTGAGAGGATGGGATGGATGTGCATGTGTATGTTTGTTACTCTTTCACGCAAATACTACTGAACCGATTACAATGAAATTTAGCACACATATAATAGAGGGTAGCTTGGATTAACTTGGATAGGTTTAATCCCGGAAATCCCACGGGAACGGGAACTGCGGGCTTTCCTTTGAAAACGCGGGCGAAAAGCTAGTCGTTTTATTAATAGCAAAATATTATAATTACGTCCATTTATTTTTATATGTTTAGTTATTAGTGAAATAATGCCACTATAGTTGTATTTAGAAATATTTAATCATTTTCTTTAATGAAAAATATCTATTGTAACTTACTTTAGCTATTTTCTTCAAAAGTCCCATCAAAACATCCGTCATTTGAGATCGCTCGTGCACCTGAAAGTAAATAAACGATATATGAAATAACTCAATTAATTATTTATTTCGTGCATATTCCCCGAGAAAATTAGTAAAATTATCGCAAATAATTCGTGCAGTTTTGAAAATCGCTACATTTATTCCTTGGCATGTCCAGATCATATCGAAAGTTCGCTGATGGCCCATTTTCGGCATAATTTTCTCGCGCTAATTTTTTTTTTTAATATTTCCAACACTAATAGGTACTGTTAAAGGAAATTTTGGTTTATGTACCTAGTTTATGATCATCATTCAATTAACTTTTCATTTTTAGCATAAGTGAAGTCCCGTGCCCCGTGGGGTAAGGGGCAATTGCATTATGCATACATCTGTTTCACTGATCCATTTCCTTTAGTGACAAGTAGGTGATCAGCCTTCTGTGTCCTGCCAGACCGAGACATTTTTTTTCTTCGTCACCACCGGGAATCGAACCCAGGACCCCTCGGTTCTATGCTCACGCGTCTACCACTGTACCAAGGAGGCGGTCATTTTTAGCATAAGAACACTAAGATTTCCAAACTATGTTACTTTATTAAGTTTAAACTAAGTACGAGTTTATAAACGAGAAAACTCAATTATATATGCTTCTCCTAGTAAACAAATATACGAGATTTGACCGTATTTTTAATTAAAACCAGTTTAAACTAATATCAATTAACTACTCATGATTATATTAATTGGTTATCTAAAATCAATACAATATAAAATATATATTCTCGATTAGATAAGGAAGCATGTGTTGTGTATAAACTACATAATTACATATATTGTTTAATTGCATCAGATAAGGGCGAGTTGTTTTTAATCAAAACTTATCGTTTTATTGCACTTTAATATTGACTGCTAATTTCCTTATTATTATTAGAAAATTGAAAATATCTCACCTCGTCCAAAACGATACAAGTATACTGCATTAACAGCGGCGATGCGAACATTTCTCGTAACAACACGCCTTCTGTCATAAACTGAAAAGAAATGTAAATATATATTTAATTTGTGCATACTAACAAGAAACAAAGTACCAACTTATTATTCAAATAAATTAATAATTAACATAGTAACAAAGATCTTTTTCAATATATAAGATCGAGCAGCGAAACGAGCGTACCTGGGACGCCGTCCGGTTGGACGTCCCAGGTACCGTTGGAGAGATGAAATACCCAAAGACCTGCGCACCCTCCAGATTGAAAACTGGCAAGAGTTTGAAGAATGGAGGCTCTTATTTTCGAAGGCCAAGACTTTGGGTCCCTGCGCCACTCTAGTAAGCACGTATAGTAACAAAGATGTTATACCTACTAGCTCCAAAATCAAAAAGGTATTGCTCATAAGTTATTCTGAAGTTTAATCAAAATCTGTCCTTTAGTTTTTTTAATTAGAATAAATTAGCTTTTAAGTAAATATATGTACATATTATTATGAAATTTTAAACCACAAAATATTGAATACGCCACCTTATTACTCACCGTCTTATTTAACAGTTTTTTAAAATCATCCTCATAAATCTATACCATCGCAGTTTTTACCCACGCATGTAATGAATTAACTAGTCGGAAAATATAAATCGACTTTAATAATATTATGAATAGAAACAGGAATAAATCAAGTTTTAAATCTGTTTTAAATTCTATATTTCAAACGTTAGAAATATCTAAGGCTCAATTTTTTAAGAGTTAACATGAAAATATGAAACAATTCTTCATTTGGGTATTCATTGAATTGATTTAAAAAAGTTGTGGATCTCTTACGCATTAGGTTATGCATTTTCAATATAAGTAAGTTAAAATTTAATAGTTAGATAGTTACAGAATAAGTACCTATCTAAAAACTTATACAGAGTTCCTACTTCAATATTCAATTGTATATATTATTCTATTATATATTATTTCTAAATAGAAATGTCTTTAAAATTGCTATAAAAACAACCATACAATTCTATACACAAATAGAGCCTAATTGATTCAAACATTATAATTTTTTACTCCATTTGACCTATATTATATCTATTGACAACGTAACAGCCGTTTACCTTGTGAACACTGACGAACAGACAAAAAAACTAACTTCAAACCACTTTTTACAGCATGCAAGGTTGAACGGTGACCATAGCATTGATAAAAGATTGATAAAGATTCATTTAATATTATTATTATTTAATTGAAAGTTATCAAAACCCTTAAAACTTAAGACGTTTTTGTGATTTTTTTTTCCGTAAAAACTGACAGAAGATTATTTTTCATATCTATAGGTACTAATATTATAAAGCTAAAGAGTTTGTTTGTTTGAACGCGCTAATCTCAGGAACTACTGGTCCGATTTGAAATATTCTTCCGGTATTAGATAGCCCATTCATCGAGGAAGGCTATAAGGCTTATAGCCTTCCTCGATGATATATAATATATAGCTTATAGTATGAGCTATATAATATATATCATCACGCTAAGACCAACAGGAGCGGAGCCATGCGGGTGAAAACGCGAAGCGCAGCTAGCAGCTGTAGTCTATATATAACATTAGCATAGAAAATCTCCTCTCCTAGTAAAGTAACATCAAGTTTCCAAATAAAGATTGTCTAATGTAAATTTTTACCTATATAAGCTTCAAACCGGTTGCTAGATGCCTTTTACCGTACCTATGTCTAGGATTTAGAATCTAAATAATTGAAACTAGATTTAGATTTGTCCCTGTTCTTTGTTATGGATAAAATCGGATAGCTAATTACCATTTTTTTTTTTAATTCACAAATATAAAGCTACTTCATGCACGAAAGAATATGCTATAACGTTACATTTTACTATATGAGCAAACAAAATAAAGGGATTATTGTATAAATAAATTCATAAATTGTTATCATAACATCCGATTAACATAACCTTGGCCCTTTAACTTGTATCTTGATTTCCTTTTCTATACCTTAATTACTACCATTCTACCAAACAGCTGCCTACATTCGAAAACGAACTTTCTTTCTTTGACTGAAAGTTGAATTTCCATTATAAATGATCTGATTAATGAGTAACAAAAAAATCAAATAAATTACACAGCATAAACAAAAATGCACTTTCTCTCCTTGTCTAAAGGTTGAAATTCCTTCATGACCTGAATGTAATGACTAAGAAAAAATCTAAGTTCGTAATGGACATTGATAAGGTCCACCAGGGTCGGGCTGAGGTCAACAGGTCGACTGTATACCTGTCTCAATTAACGTTAGAGCCATTATAATTTGATTTTTTAACGGCCAAATTATGTTATTTTGGTCATTAAAAATTCTATCCTACAAGTTCTTAGTTTTGACAAATCTTATTATTAAAGGCTTACTTGGGTCATCTTAAAATGTATCCTATACCGAGTTACGAGTCCTAAAATCCTGCTAAAATATTGAACGTCATAATTTGTGAGGTTGGATGTATGTTACTCTTTCACAGAAAATCAGCTGATCGAAGCTGTAGGTAAAAAAAATGTAACAGATATAGATTACCCGTATTAGTAGATATTTATTAGTACAAGTGTGTACGATTCACCTGAAATAATTTACGGAAAAATAAACAATTAAAATTATTACGGAAGCATGAAACTATGAATAGTTCCGTCTTTGCTCGGCTCCTATTTACTCGTAGCGTTATAGCCTACCTTTCTCGATAAATAGACTATCCAACACAAAAACAATTATTAAATTCGAACCTGCAGTTCTCGAGATTAGCGCGTTCAACCAAACAATAAAACTCTTTAGCTATTAATATTAGTTGAAAGATATAAACAATGAGGTCAACGAACGTTTCATATATTACTAGCGGTCCGCCCCGGCTTCGCCCGTGGTACATATGAAAAATAGATGTTGGCCGATTCTCAGACTTACCCGATATGCACAGAAAATTTCATGAGAATCGGTCCACCCGTTTCGGAGGAGTATGCAGACTAACATTGTGACACGAGAATTTTATATATAAGATTTATTATATTTATTAATAGTTTTCGTATTTAATTACTCGACTGTACTAAAAGAAGTGTAATGATGTCATGGTTGGAATGACCACAGAACAAATATGTATGTCGTCTAGATTTAAAAGCTGTTCTAATAAGTCTAGTTATTTCAATATATTTTTAGGTTTGAGTTAAAAATTTAATGAATTTGCATATTTACTAGATTTGTGCTGAAAATAGTGACTTGAGTTTAAGTTTGAGTTTAAGGCTAGCTGGGTATCGACTTCGCGCTCCTGGCGCGCGCGCCATGAATGACCGCGCCGAGAGTGCGTTCCGCGGAGCGCGTTCCAAATAATTGAAGTATATCAACTAAGCGCGCCTGGCGCGCGTGGCAACTGTTCCAGTGTTTGACCGTCATCATCATCATCGTTCATCATGGAAGCTAGTCGTGTACGAGCAGCAGCAGCTTTTGTAATTATACACAGCATAATAAGAAAGAAAAAACAGGCAGGTACAGGGACTCCCATTTCACTACTGATTTCTCTCCAAGCATCTTCTCTAAGCGATTTATTATGATACGAAGAAATTTTACTGTTCCACAAAACTTTTTCCGTACCATATACCTAGCTGAATTAATTTACGGCAACTTTGGTTATCCTTAATTATTACTCGGAGCACAACAAACACAAAAAATACGACAAACCCGTCTCCATTGGCGCGCGCGCCACGTTTGATGCGCGGTAAAAAACCGACACCCGATGGAACGGACCGCTCCGCGTTCGACCGCTCCAACGAACATTTTGGCGCGCGTTCCAAACTGGTATCCATTTCACGCGGCTGGAGCGCGCGCCAATGTTCGATCTCTTGGAGCGCGAAGTCGATACTCACCTTGAGTATGATTTAGCTTTTTTTTCGAGTTTAAGCAGTAGCTTGATTTTAATAGAACTTACGTATCATTTTAATTATTTTTATAATTATTATTTGAGTTTGAGTTTCCGGCATACTTTTAATTGTTATTTTGCGCCATTTATAAGAGCGTTTTCACACGTGCGCGACACGTGCGTTTTTAGGTCAGCTCCACACATGCGGGCCGTGTGTTTGTAATTAATCCATTATCGTGGTATCCTAATGGATATATTTAATTCGTTACGTATTTACTATTAACTTTAAATTATACTTCTATTAATAATCGATAAAATCGAGTTATATAAGTGATTGAAAAATGATTTGAGATATTTAAATTTCAATGTAAAAGGCGGAATAAAATATGCCATCAGAAAACATCAGACGATCAAATAATACATTATGTCTTATCATTGGCTGTTTGCCGCGGCGTCGTCCGTGTGGTCTAATAAATTTTACAAATAATCATAGTAGCTATCTGGCATGCTAAATGTTATATGGATCGGTCCATTAGTTTGGGTTGTGCATTGATAGGTCCTTTGCATTTTATATAATATGTATTAAGAAGAATATGTATTATTCCTACCATTTTTATCACAAGTAAACCCTTGGCGAGATATCACCTATAGATGTTTTCCAGAGTCTTCTGTTTTCTGTTTAACACCTATAAGTACTTTAAGATATTTTACAGCTAAAAACAAACATATCACAATGAAGCTAATAAAGTATTAAAAACTCACCACAATCCCTGTATCCACGGTTCTCTGCGCGGTCATAGCCGCCGCGTACCCCACCTCGTCGCCCAAACGCACACCGCGCTCGTCCGCGACACGCGTCGCGAGCGTCACCGCTGCGGTAACGCGCGGCTGTGTGACGCATACCTTATGCCCGACTTCGTGGAGGTACTGCGAATAAATTAATAACACAAAATAATCTCTATCTCTACACACATAAAATTCTCGTGTCACAATGTTAGTTTTAACTAACATACACCTACGATATTGTGTTTGCTTAAATCTTTAAAACTACGCAATAGATTTCAATGCGTTTTTAATAGAGCGATTCTCGAGAAACGTTTTAGTTTATAATTTATTAGGTCTTAGATAAAACAGGCAAAGTCGCGGGCGGAAAGCTAGTTAAATTATAAAATCAAATACCTATAATCATGATTGTAACATCCCGGCAAAAATGGCCCAGCCTTTATGCTGCAGCAAACAGAAATACAGGCATTACCTATCTATTATTATTTTTTGACTATTTATTTGTTTTAGGGTCGATTTTTCAATACTTGGTTAAAACTTATCCGTCCAATAAAGTATAACACGATAATATTTCAAGGTCAAAGTAAACTGTAAAATACGGGCAATTGGAATAAATTTTTGAAATGGTAGTGAACGAATAAGTTTTAACCAAGGATTGAAAAATCAGCCCTTATTATAGGTTTTATATTGCTCTTATTTTGACGTTAAAACACTGCATTTATTAACCGACTTCATTTATTTTCATTTCATAATCAGTCATGAATTTTTGAGATGATTTATTTGATTCTGAAATCTCATCCATAGAGCTATCGGCTCTTTTGATATTAATATTGTATGACTCACTCATTATCTCGAAACACGTTTCCCTTTGATAATTATAAATTATTTGCGTTTTATTTTCAGTTACTCATAACTGAACTAGATTTAGAAATTATTTTTTATCGAATTTTGTATTTTCAAAGTTAAAACGTAAAGCTTAATAAATGTTTGTACTTTGTATGTGACCGACTCCTGTGTAGACAGGATTTTATTCGTAAATTGTAACGTTCTACCGTCCGACTCCGCGGCTTCGCCTGCTTTTTCTAAAACCTAATAAATTATATACTAAAACCTTCCTCTTGCATCACTCTATCTAAATTAAAAAAACCGCATCAAAATCCGTTACACAGTTTTAAAGATTTAAGCATACAAAGGGACATAGCGACAGAGAAAGCGACTTTGTAGTGATTTTTATAACAATTAACATCCCATATCCCTTGCTTAACAATGTACAAACCTAAGGTACAAACAATGTTTTCAATTTTCATAGTAGCTAACAATGTAGACCGTACTCATTCCACTTCAAAGAATTATTGAAATAGTCTTTTGTTTTTTACAGAGATGGCTTTAGGGCCTCACATTAAAATAAACACACGTAACATTTTTTTTTCTACACTGTAAGCTTTTTAAATACCCGAAAATGATCAAAACAGGTAGAATTTTAGTCAGATAGCTACGATATCAATTTTCAATATCAATTTTTAAGGTATAGAAAAAATAACGATTTCGCCATTCCAGGATGACGCTTGACCACTCGGCCACATTTGATCCCGCCATCTCAATTGAGCAATCTCATTTAATCTTGTCTTTCGGTTTTATGGACACCCCGATACTATAGATATATTTCCTCTCGTTTGATTTAACAGC
>CAJQZN010042184.1:49409-76955 GCA_907164685.1 Colias eurytheme | reverse complement strand
CTTACAAACTTTCGCCTTTATAATATATATATTAGATATATTAGATATTAGAATATTAGATAGATATTAGATGGTAGAGGTTTTTTCATGGTAGGTTGAGCAAAGATGATTGGACTATTTTGGTAGCTTTTTGTAGATAAATAATAATAAGAGATCTAGCGATTTGAGTAAATATGGTATAGATCAAGATAATATTCTTCTATCTCTTATTTTCATTGATACAAACAATTTTCATACAAAAATACATTATGTGTTAATTATAAAACAATTAAATTGTAAATGCTAATCGTAGAAGAAAAATTGCAAATTTTATAGCAAAACAACATATTTTTTCATAAGCTATTTAAACTTTACTTGACCAGAAATAACTAATTGACAAATTTAAACAATAAAAAAAAATACGTGTGGCACGCGAGGACTCGTGGCATAGCATCGCGACGCTGTGCCGGTTGGAGTCGGAGGCGTTAGGTTTTTTCGTTACGGAATTTTTACATTCGGTCGCCGCGCTCAAAGTCTGAGATAAAAGCTATGAGATAAAAATATAAAATAACAACAAATATCTAGTACAAATAGTATTAAAGCTTGCAACGACTAATAGTTTACGAAGTTGGAAAACAAAGTTTCATCAATATTGTCAGGTATGAGGAAAGTTAAATGAACGGATTTGTTTTTCCGTTTGTAGATAAGCGAATGAATAAATATTGCGAGGAAAATAAAATATCTAAATCATTTATTGAAGTGAAACTTCTTTATCGGGGTTGGAAAAAAATTTAGTGTAACATTTTTCCGTTACGCGCCATCTTGTTTTTATCCCTACCACGCGTGATTGACGTATTTCTGTAAAGTTGCATATATGTAGTAAATTATTTTTTTTAAATAAGGTCATAAAGAAGTTTCACTTCCTACGTATACGTACACTAGTAGATACACGCACACATTTTTTTTTCTATGTCTTACATTGCATAGTTACATCATTAGTGTTCTTAATCGATGTAAATAGAAGCAAAATAATAGATATCCACAACATAGTATAATCTGTATAAATCGAAGTCGTTTCTTGCGTCTGTCTGTATGTATGCTTAGATCTTTAAAACTACATAACGGATTTCGATGTATTTATTTGTTTTTTTTTTAATGAATAGAGTGATTCAAGATGAAGGTTGTAGTATAAAATTTATTAGAAAGCAAGCAAGCAAAGCAAGATTAGAAAGCTTGTCCAATATATTTTAGTGAAACTGGTATAAATTGCAGTAGTAAAAAATTATTGTGAAGGATAGGCCGCTTTTCATTTGTTTTATTATTAGGTATATATTACACGTATACTGTATATTGACTGTATAACATAATATTATACTTCAGCTGTATATCATAACAATAGTTGTGAATAAATAAAAATAAATTGACTTTGTTAAAAATAACGCAATCTAGAGTAGAGGCTACGTACGTCAAAAATTCATAGATAGCTTAATATAACATTGTGAAATGAAATAGTTTTTTCGTTGACTGTTAAATTGACAATTTTTAAGCTAATAAAATAACCCGTTTGCGAGCTACAGTGCTACAGACAGACACACATAGCGGTCAAACACATAGTACCCCTCTTTCGTCGGGGGCTAAGAACGCACAAAAAATACACGCACATATTCATATAATACATACAAAAGCTAGCTTACTATAAGTTTCCGAGGTGATCGTCGCACCAATTAATATAATAATGTTTAATATTTTATGACAAATCCAGTCTGTGTTATTTGTTCCTATCGAAGATGAAACACAGAAGCAATCAGCGCTGACAATTGCAATAAACCCAAAGGCGACATTTAAATTGAAAGCCTACAAAGAAAAAAATACTTGAAAAAACATTTATAATAAAATGGTATACAAGAAAAAAAAAACAAAAACCATGTTTCCGAATTTCGGGTAACTACATATCGCTATTAACCCCGAGGCGGCAGCCCTGGTATTTGACAGGTCTCTTAAATACCAATGAACAAGCTTTTTTCACCATAAAAAATACAGAAATGTACCTTACATTTACTTAATTTATAACAAACGAATACCTCTGATGTAGCAGCAAGATTAATTGTATGTTTACCAAACAATAGCTGCCGGTGCCCCGGTAAAATGGATTAACTCCACCGAAATCACGACGTAGGGCTGTCAAAAGTATGTTTCTATTATTTAATAATCGATTAGTGTGAGAAGAAATGTTGGCAAATTGTTGGTTGCCAATCTGTTACCTCGAATGAACTAAACAATTGTAAAAAGTAGGCACAAGCGCTATTTTAATGTGTCATTTTGTACACACTTTATTTTTAAACCTATAAAGATAAGAAGATACCCAAATATAAAATAAATTCGAAGTGCCTTTCATAATTAAATAAATAAATATTATGTTTTTTTTTTCACTTATTCATGCTGCGTTGTACCTGACGTAATTATTATAAGGAACATTAAGGGGATATTAATAACGTCATTTAATATAAACATTTATTGCACCAACAATAAATTGTAACTATTTGTGACAGCCCTAACTCTAGGTACTATTGAGAATGAATCGACCCCTAATGAATTGAGGACGTCATCGTGATTCGTTGGTTCAAATGAGAGCTATTTACATAACACTGTTATGCCCATTTGATTTTATAAATGTTCACTATTTTCGTACGTTTTCCACAGAATATATTTTTGCAAATTAAAGATGTATTCAGAAAGAAGTAGAAACAGTATGTTATAACTTACATTATCACTTTCATCATTTTCTATAACATATTATAGAAATATAAATATAATCTATAATAAGAAAATCATACCAATGGAATGTTTAAGGTGGTTAAGTTATGTAAATGAGATAAAAATTAAGAAAATTTGGATCTGTGGAAACAGAATGTCTAACTAAAATATTAAACGTTTTATTTCTGTTTATATGAATCGATTGATGAAGTGTTTAAAAATTATTGAAAACTAGCTGTGCTCCGCGGTTTTACCCGCGTGGCTCCGCTCCGTTTGGTCTTAGCGTAATGATACATGGCCCACACATACATGGCCACAGCCTTCCTCGATAAATGGGCTATATAACACCGAAATAATTTTTCAAAACGGACCAGTAGTTCCTGAGATTAGCGCGTTCAAACAAACAAACTCTTTAGCTTTATAATATTAAGTATAGATGTAGTATTAGAATTTAGAGGCCTGATCAACCCGCGCAAGTGAAGAAGAGTAAGTAGTTAATAAAATATACCATTGTACCACTTTATCCAATTTTCAGTGCCTTGAGCGATCGTGACTCAATTTTTGCCAATTCACGGTTCGCTTCTTTAAAAGTTTCGCCATGGGGGAGAAGTTCTAAGACAAAAGCATTTGATATGAAAGCTGTATTAGGGAAATGTTACAAAAATTGGTTCTCGGAAAAATGACTAATCATAAAGTCACAATATTGGAGTTAATTTTGAATGCAAGAAGAAATACTGACTAGCTGTATTCCGCGGTTTTGCTCACGTGTTTTTACTTTCGTGTTTTTTTGCTTACGTAGACTATTATAATATAATCTTGTTCAATCTTCTTGCGATCTTATCTTCGTACCAAAGTCGATGTCGATTACATAATTATTTTACGTAAATGTGTTAGAACATCCCACTTCAAACTTCATCTCAACAGCAACAGAAGGATTACGGATATGTCAATCCATTGACTGTTTCTTAAAACAAATCTGATACTGCTGTTAGAATATCACCTTTTGTTGCACGGCAGAAGTTGTATTCGTCACTCATATCACGTGTTTTCCAAGATAGCGTTGCTATTGGTTACGTTATAATATTATGCTACTCCATTCCACAAGATCGTATCCCAACAGCATTTGAACCTAGTCAGTCAAACTATATTTCACTACATACTAGTATAAAACAAAGTCGCTTTCTCTGTCCCTATGTCCCTTTGTACGCTTAAATCTTTGAAACTACGCAACGGATTTTGATGCGGTTTTTTTAATAGTCTCTATGTGATTCAAGAGGAAGGTTTATATGTATAATAACATCATCATTTTTTTTTCATTTGCTTTTTACGACAAATAATGGTTAATTTTCGAAGCGATTTTAACCAATACAGCATTTATCCTTAACGAATTAAATACCTTGAATACATTGTTCATTTAATATAGATCTATATGGCCCTTTACACAGTATGATTTAAGTGAATATTTTCGAAGATACCCCCTTAAACTAGGGGATGGGAGTTTGTATGAGACCTGTAATTTTAAATTAAATTTTGATGACGCTAGAGGTCTAATCTAATAATCTAAAACTTGGTTCCCCTAGATATGTATATGTATACCTAGGTACTCCTTGTTAGAAAAATAAAAAAAAATTGTTACAAACAACTTACAAAAAGAAATGAAATCCCACCAAAAAGCCACATATTTTGACTAAGGTGTAGAGTTTGTGAAGTTAACCTTATAGAGTTAGGGCGTGTAGTGTTAGAAGCTTGGCACTACGTGAGATCTGATAACTTTTTGACAGTGCGAGTCATATGGGCTCGTCTTGGCAACATTTTACATGAAAATGTTTTTGGTGGGATTTAAAATTTTACGCTACGTCGTTTGCGGCGGTACCGGCCGGCCGCCATTGCACCCGTGCGAAGCCGGGGCGGTCCGCTAGTATATGTATAAAAGACAATCATCCATCGAACGTATTATTAGTTTCCTCGCGACCACGCTCAACACAACAAATCGCGTTTAAAATCCATTAGTCTTTAATTTCTAAAGTAAATATACTCGCGTGAAATCAAGCATAACAGAATACTAAATCCATCATTGTATTCTATCTGTATAGAATATTTCGGATCCTCGCTGCTGACCATTATTCAAGCCAGACATGATTGATCATGCAAGGATTGTTGCTAAAAGCTAAACTCTGAATACCCTAATTACGGCACCTGGTGCACGTTTATTTATGCCGTATGCATTACACATACATTCACAACAGTAGCTTTGCTTGGCTGTGAAAATGCCTTTAGTTAGGGCCGGTGCAGATATGGCGGAGCGCAGCGAAGCCGCTCTTTGTACATCTTTATTATAATCTATCTTAACTATGTACCTAACAAACTTTATTTCCAACTACTTTCTGTGTATCTTTATATATATAAAACTCAAAGGTGACTGATATAGTGATCTATCAACGCACAGCCCAAACCACTGGACGTATCGGGCTGAAATTTGGCATGCAGGTAGATGTTAGGACGTAGGCATCCGCTAAGAAAGGATTTCCCGAAAGTCTTGCGGGAACGGGGAAAAACGGGGATGCACGTACAAAGTCGTGGGCGGAAGCTAGTGTACAATAAAGAGAGAAATATTTCATTCATTTCATTCACATTCATCTTGCTTGAATTATTGAATAATAGAATAGAAATTATTTTTATATTGAATAGAAATTAGGGCATGGTTATAATGGAAAATTTAAATGTTTTGATTCGATTATATTATCGGAGAGTCCGTATGCTGTTTGATTCAGGCTAGCCCAAAATTTAAGACATATTTATTAATTTGAAACACAGCGAAACCTATGACCTAGGAGTCTGGGGTCCGCTTTTTTGTGTAATGTATTCTGGTTCAATAAATGATTTTTATTTAAAAACTAGCGGTCCGCCCCAGCTTCGCCCGTGGTACATAATATTTACGTTTTCTCTACATAAGAACCATCCTCGTACTTCAAGGAATATAATAAAAAAAGAATTATCGAAATCGGTTCAGCCGTTCTCGAGTTATGCGCTTACCAACACATTTTGCGATTCATTTTTATATATAAGATATATATTAAATTCAAAAACAATAAAATTGTGTTCATTTTTGACGTAGAGTAAATTATAAGTTTAGTTTTATGTGAATCTAGATAAAATGCAATATGATTTTATGCCAAAATATCCGCGATAAAATTACAAACTAGGCACTTTATACCTCATTAAAGTTAATAACAAGGTCGATCGGAATTCGATAGCATTTCTTGCAATTTATTACCCGCACTGCGGTATCGATCGTATGACATTGTATTTTATTTCAATGATCTCTTAATGAAGCTTTAATAAATAATTACTTAAGGTATACTAGAAGCAATGAAAAATATTATTATTAGAATTATTATAATATTATGGAATTCAAAAACTAAAGTTATTTATTTATATCTTGGTAAATACTAAGAGGTATGTATGTACCTACTTTAAATGTTATATAGACTATATACGTATATTATGTTGCATTTAATGACGAAAGAAAGACTTAGATGTAAAATAAAATAAGGATATAATATTATTAGGTTAGTTTCGTTGCGACTCCTTACAAACATGGGGTGAAATAGATGATAAGAGAACACGGTTTTCATTTAATTACGTGAGCAAAACTATAAACAGAAAGTTATGAACTTGCTATATAATTGGAATACATAAGAAAACTAAGTATTTTTCAAACAACATTTAAAGATTAGAACAACATATTCTAATTATTGATACTTTACGTGAGCTGATAACTGTTAAAATGTTTGGTAAATCGAATAGTATAGTATAGAACAATATAGTATGGCATAGTATAGCATAGTATAGCAATTACTAAACGTTAGGCTGAAGGCTGAATACATTAATTTAAAGGCCTCAGAGGGCTGACTTTGACCACGAGTTAGGAACCAAATGTTAAGATTGAATATGTAGGTTGCTCAAAAGTGAAAAAGCATAGATGTTTTATATGATGAATCAATATCATCACTACATAGTATAAAACAAAGTCGCTTTCCCTGTCCCTATGTCCCTATGTCCCTATGTCCCTTTGTACGCTTAAATCTTTGAAACTACGCAACGGATTTTGATGCGGTTTTTTTTAATAGATAGAGTGATTCAAGAGGAAGGTTTATATGTATAATAAGATCCATTAAGTAGTGGAGAAGTACTGTTATTTTTGAGGTTTCTAATGTGATGTCGTAAAAAATTACATTTATTCCGCTTACATTGCAAACGCAGGCTGAACCCTACGAGTTTTATCAAAATAATGTACTAAGTATTATACACATTGAAAAGGTCTACAGAAAAGTCCGCGATGGTATATGTCTATCTCTTATGGATAACCCACAATAACTTTTTTTTGTCATTTACTTTTTACGACAAATAATGGCTAATTTTCGAAGCGATTTTAACCAATACAGCATTAATCCTTAACCAATTAAATACCATGGATACATTGTTCATTTAATATAGATCTATATGGCCCTTTACACCGTATGATTTAAGTGAATATTTCCGAAGATATTACAGATTTAAAAATTGCAGGACGTAGCGTTTGCGGCCGCCCGGCTATGTATTTTATACCCGTGCGATGCCGGAGGCCGGAGCGGGCCGCTATATTTTTATACCTATACAACGTTCACAATTTTTCTGTAGTGTATTTAGTATCAGCATTGCACCCGTGCGAAGCCGGGGCGGGTCGCTAGTAATATATAAAAATGAAACCCGTTTCGCCTTGTCATGGCATCACGTGTGAACGGCTGATTTCGATAATTGTTTTTTTTATTATATTCCTTGAAGTACGAGGATGGTTCTTATGTAGAGAAAACGTAAATATGTACCACGGGCGAAGCCGGGGCGGACCGCTTGTACATAATATAAGTATTATTATATATTTTGGATAAAATTTTAATATGATTTTGTCAACATAATTTTCGGGTAATACTTTCCATTTTCTTGAGCGGCACCTTAACTCATATAAAGTTACAGCCGCAATTTATTTATCTTATTTACTATGATATTATAATATTATTCTATTTTGTTTTATTCTAACAAGATTTATTACGGTCTACTTCAAGTCGTCGTCGCATATTTCTTCGAATATCTCTTCTCCATGAGGAGGTATGGTTCCCCAGTGATTGTAACCCAATATAAAGATATCAAATAAAATGTGAACTATCATAAATCTAAACAAACACAATACACTCCGCACCTCTCATATTCATATGTTACGAACATATTTCTTTGTATTTTAATACGAATTACAGGAATATTGAATTCATATGCATATATATACACACCACTGCTTCAATCCAAAGTATTGAAAATAATCAAAATGATGGTCCGATTTAGAAAAATCTTTCAGTGTTAGATAGGGTATTTATCGAACAAGGCCATATTTGGTGCAAGGCGTGTAAAACCGCGGGGCACAGCTGGTATTATAATAGACGTCTTAACATCCACATCACTGCAGTGAAGATAAAAATTCATACAGTTAGATAAAATCATGATCTCCCCATCTATGTCTAATACTAGTAAAAAAATGTGTGCGTGTACTAGTGTACACACGTAAGAAGTGAAACTTCTTTATGACCTTATTTTTTCAAAAAATATGCAAAGAATCACGCGTGGTAGGGATAAGAAAAAGATGGCGCGTAACGGAAAAATGTCACGCGAAACGAAAAAATGTTACACTAAATTTTTTTCCAACCCCGATAAAGAAGTTTCACTTCAATTACACTATCTAACCATCTATTAGAATCATGAAGAAAAGTTTGTAACATCAGTCAAAGAATCTAGGTTTACGATGAAAAGTATTTAGTAAGAACCCTTCAATACGATCATAAAACTTGATTTAGTATAAAATGTTAAAGAACCGAGAAACTTGGTTATTACAAGCGAGTGTTGATAAAACATTTTCTAGTTCATGAAAAACCTCAATGGCTTTCAAATCGGATTTCATCTCAAGTTGTAAAGATTCAAATGTCCCACTTTCCCACAAGTTACATTATAATGAAGCTTTTGCGGGTACTTTTATATTTTATGAAAATTCATTATTTCTTTTATAATTTTTCAGTTAAATATATCTTCACACCTTCAATTTAAAACGCAAGGGATTTCAATTGCATTTGAATTGAATGTTTGTTATTAAATATTAAAGGGGGCCTTTACACAAATTACTTTTACTTATTTTAACCGTTTGGTAGTTATATGATAATCGCCGTCTATGAAATATTACGTTTGTAAATGTTAGTACATTGTACATAGTACGGTGTATCTTCGTTGAAAAATATATCTACATTTTAGAATAGTGCCTAGATTATTACACCACTCAACACTATGTATACCCTACCTACATACATAAAAATATAATGCCTGACTATAATATCTTGTGTATTTCTTTCTCCTCACGACATACACATATTCAAGGTATAGGTACGTAACATTATTATTTTTCAACACTATTCAACACAGTTAGAAAAATTTTTTACTACCTGATGAGAATTTCTGTAATTATAATTTTCGTAGGCTGACCGTAGTAAATGAATGTCGAGAAATAAAATATGAGCTTTTATGAAATGTGAGTTTTATTTTTCTCGATAGATCCTGAATTAAACAAAGCAGGATTACTCACTGTAAACGGACCTATTTTGTTCTTTTTTGGTCTACTTTTTATTTTTTGACTAGCGATTGTTTTTAAAACTGTTACTCTGTCACAATATGATGCTTACCCAATTTTAAAAAAACAATTAAACACTAAGCTAAATATCTCACATGTAATATTGCTTGATGAAAAATGGGAAAACGGGTCAATAGGAGGCACAAAGCAGCGTGGATACGAGAAACTGATGTAGGTTACCATGTCTTTTAGCCGTATCATTCCCAGTGTGGGAAAGTGATGGCGCTAGATGACCTATATAGCGCTGTCCTTTTTCCACACTGGAAATAATAATGCTTAAGACTTCATGGTAGGGCGCGTTCCCACTATGTCGTAACGACTAATTTATCGTTCGACGACTGTCGTCTTTACCTGTTCCCATTATAACGATTGTTTGTCGTCAACATTTTTTATCGTTTAGCGACTGTCGTATCTAGCTGTTCCCATTGGATCGCGACGACATTTTATCGTTTCCTGGCAGTCGCTTTGTCGTTTACACATCATCAGCAAGCTACAAATCTAGTCGCCTCTGCGTTCGCTTGGTGATTACTAGTGCGTTTACTCTCCTGAGTTCAATGGACGTCATAGAGTTGCCGTCCACGATTTTTTATCGTTTTACGACTGTCGTGCTTGCCATTCCCACTGTCACGACAAAGTGTCGTCACTGCAAAAACTGTCGTAGACGACAGTAAATTGTGTCGTTCTAAATGTGAACACCTCCATTTAAACATATAAGCCACGACACTTAAAACTACACGATTATCTGTCGTCACGACACGGTGGGAACGCGCCCGTACCGTTGTCGGCTATTTTTTAAGATCTCTCCACGATACGTTATGTGGTTAAAACAACTCATATTTGAGACAAAGGGCTTTTTCTTGTGAGCTTTTGTGATGAAACGTGTTATTTCAATCAAATGTAAAATAGTAAAGAATTAATTTCTAGTTCCTGCTTGTTTGTTATGTTATAGTCTGTGTATTTATTTTGATATTATTTGTATCTATTTATGTTTTATAGATGAGAATTGGATAGTGAAAATATTATATCTTAATATATATAAATCTCGTGCCACAATGTTTGTCCTCCATGGACTCCTAAACCACTTAACCGATTATAATAAAATTCGCACACCATGTGCAGTTCGATCCAACTTGAGAGATAGGATAGTACTGTTTAAACATGTAGGTACCACGGGCGAAGCCGGGGCGGACCACTAGTATTGTATATTTATTTAATGCTTATGTTTCATGATATTGAATAATTACTCTTAATATTTAATTGAAACTCTATTGATTATTTAAGTTAAGTGACATGTGAGGAGTCATATTATATTTGAGCAAACCAAGCATTTTATGTTATTTTAAAACTAAAATATTATGTATATCAAATTTTTATATGATATTGCAAGCAAAAACTTTCTAAAATTGAACGCACTCCCCTATTACATCCATTGCACCAATTATGATAGGATTGCATGCAAGTAATAACTGACTCAGCCTGTAGTCACGCATACATAAATATATATTAACTAGGTATATCACGAAGTTGTTATTCGCTAATGGATGAAAACGATTCGATTAAATAATTATTTTCTGGAAAGCAAATTACTCGGAAAATTTATTGTAAAACTCTTTGATAAAAACAGATATTTTTAGATTAAGGTCTATCCGAGTAAGCTATTTTGCTTAGTTGACTTATTTTTAATCGGGTTGTTTTTACATAGGTATTAAATACATTTTTGGGTAACTACGTATTGTATACTAGCTGTTGCCCGCGACTTCGTCCGCGATTAGGTCGTTTTTCGTCATTCATCGTTTAAAAAAAATACGTGACACTTTATTTTTGAATGTTCTTAATTATTGTCTCTTATAAAATTTAACTACTTACATTAAAATTGAACACTCTGATTAGAAAATCTTAAAATCTGAAGAAAACATGAATGAATGTGATTTAAATTCTACATTACTTAGTATCAAAATATAATAATCTAAATTAAATGTAGATTAACAGTTTGAGCACACACTTATAGAATATGTACTTAAGTATTAAATTACGTTAGTTAACATAGTAACTTTACTAAAAACACGATGACTTTCTTTCGCGCTCGGTACCACAAACTAAGCATGTTTGTGGTAAGTGGCCCGCGTGACGCGTCACTTGACCCCCCGCGAGTTCCCCTCCGTTGCTATGCGAAAATACATTCGTTGCTCTATTTTAGGAAAAATTTGTAATACTGTGGCCTGGGCGTTATAACACGTCCAGGGAGTTCCTGAGTGCCGATATCACCATCTTGAGGAAAAGCTTCTAATGTCGATTTAAAACTGCATACATACGAATTAACCTGTTCTAAAATTGTGAAATGAGTTCAGTTTTAAATTTGAAAAATATTGATTTCTTGTATTCCACTATTCGTTGTAGTCGAATACAAAAAATAGGGTAAAAGTGGGATAGATGCCGAACCGGGATAGATGCCTCATTTTCAAAAAACCTCACTTCCCAGAGTCGTGACTACGAATTAATGATTTAAATAGGAGCTCCTATCACCCCGCACCTTGGGTACGCATGAGCTGTTGTTTGGTGAAGACGTGTTTCGCTAGTGCGTGTTGTAATATCCGCGGCGAACTTCACGAACACGTTAAAATTTAAAAAGGTTGATATTTGCCTTTGCATAACTTTATAAGCATTAATAAATTTCACTATATTTCTTATTATGTCTATACACTGGTTCATTAATTACAAATCTAAGTGAAAATAGTGGCTCTTTTGTTTTTATTTAATAAAAAAAATACTGGGGCAGCTATCCTTATCAAAAAGTATAGTTGCCCCTTTTTTTTCGAGGGATAGATGCCCTTAGGGGCCTCTAAGGGCATCTATCCCTCAATACATATTATGTATATGTTATTATCGATAATCACAGGTACCGTTTATATTTTTACCTGATTGCGCCAGAGGTTTTCTCTATGTTAACCGATTTTACTCGTTTAATTTGCTTTTTTTTTGTTATGTATACTTACTTATTAATGATCTGCCCTTATACTGATTGTAGGAGAACCACGCCACGAAAATACAAAAGAAAAGAAGGAGTGCGAGCGCAAGTATATTCTTGGACAACAGAACAACTATGTTAACATGACATTTGCTGGTTTATCATATAAATTTTATTAGATTTCGCGTTTATAGAGTATGTAAGGCATCTATCCCACTCTGCAGGCATCTATCCTCAAAAAAGGTGTTCTACAAAAATGTTTATTACACATTATCTATAAATGATAGGATAAAAAATATATATAGTAATTCAAAACAGATAATTAACCTAGCTATATTCATACAAAGTGTTCGTATAAGATTCATGTTTTTAAAATTGAGGCTATTTCAAAAAGTGGGGCATCTATCCCACTTTTACCCTATTTAAACAAACTTAGGTTGGCCTACAGGGAAAAGGGATCCTATCAAATGGTAAACTTGACCTTGTATCTTAAAAGTAAGCATGAACGGACCTTCTGATAATTATTGAGCACCAAAGGATCATTTGAAACGCGCTACTATAAGAGCGAATATTGTCTAATAACAGTTTACATTGCACAGTATATTCCTCTAAAAGTAGTGATTTCAAAGGTTCCGGTGTATCTTCAAATGAAAGCCGCCTCCTTACTACACTTTAAAGCATTACAAAAAGAACATACTACGCCTTTACAGAAGATGATCTGTAATCAATTGTGAGGTTATAAGCAAACCCACTTTTATATTTGTCAGACCACACCACCGAATTCGTAGATTGTTTACCTCAAGTCATTAAGACTATGACGAAATCTGTCTGCAGTAAGACGGGCCTCTCGCTATTCGTCCGTTTCCAGAGACCGAATAGTTTCAATTCTTAATCTTTCATTAAACAAACTTATTTATCGTTCTTGTCTCATATAATTGTAATATTCGCGTCCCTACTCTAGTCATTGCTTATACTCATGTTCATCTTCAAGAGATCGAATAATATTATGATGCACCCTATCATTTGTCAAACGGTCTTCATATTGAGTAAAGTTTCAGATTCTCGAGATAAAATATGACTGTCGTGATCAGTAGTGAGACGTAATTCCCTCTCAGTGAAGGTTTCGGTCTCACGGGATAGTAGGGGAGACCGGGTTTGGTTGTCTCACGGGTTGGTTGTCACAGCGGTCTTAACACAAAACTGAACTATCGAATAAGTCTGTTGAACAGCGTGGCAAGAGCGATACAGTGACAACGCTGTCCCCACTTCGCGTCAGACCGCCTCGATCTGCCGTGAGGGCCTCACACGTGTTTATTGTTTTCGCACAGATTTTTTATGATATGAGGACCGAATATGCTCCTCATAACATCACTTTTTGTGAACGAAACGACAGCGCGGTTTAATTTAATGCCAACACCATTAGAAAAAAGGATTATTATTAATTGTGAAAAAATATCATGATTTACACTATTAACACTCTTTTAACATAAAATATAAGTCTGTGAGTGTGTAAAAATAAATCCAGCTAATTACACATCAAACTTATGTTTATAATTAGGTATACGACATGAAAATATATTAATTACCAAGCAATAATAATACAGATAAGCAGTGGTGGCTCAGTGGTGAGACCTCGGACTTCGAATCGATAAGTCCGGGGTTCGAGACCAGGCGAGCGCGCAGGAAATAAATTGATTTTTCAATTTATCTGCGCATGTTGTAACATCACCACTGCTCGAACGGTGAAGGAAAACATCGTGAGGAAACCGACATGTCGAAGAATTAAAAAGTTCGATGACATGTGTCATCCGCCAACACGCACTTGGCCAGCGTGGTGGATTATGGCCTGTACCCTCATAGGAGGCCCGTGTCCCAGCAGTGGGAACGTATATGGGCTGATGATGATGAATAATACAGATAAATACTGAACATAAGTAGGTATAATAGATATTAAGTAGTATTAGTTAAAATATACTTTGACTGTTAGTCAAAGTTTATTTTTACTAACAACATGTAAATGAAGAAGAAATAATAATTACCAACGAACTAATCTTTTCTATAATACTTAACACGGCACATTTTTCAAATTATCTTGCTCAACCCTGCTCAAAAATTTGAGGGTTTTGTTGGAACTTTAATATGTCAAAACTATGATATATCTAAACTACGATACAACTTGCTTGCGGAAATGCTCATTACAATTGTGAATCTAAAGAATAACTAACAACATACTATTCAATTTTATTGAGCTGATGAATATCTTTTGCCTGGAAGAAATCACCGTCGCCTAATAAATATACCGTGTTTTCTTATAAAACCGTTACATAATTTATTTTATCTACTTAAATAATGAAAATGATATTATATTTATAAAATATAAAACATATTATGTAAAATGATTAAAAATAAATAAATGAAGCAACTACGATTCAAAGAAAACATCTTTTTCAGTGTTAAAATGCTCTTAGCAATCCTGGATGATGAACTGTATCATGTACTCTGATCCCAGTACGGTCGGTACCTCGATAGCCATAACGATAAATATTATAATCAGATAACCGCAAAGTCAAAATAATAACATTACTTGTACAGTTGTGAGTGCAAAATTTACGTTTCATTTGGAATAAAATTTTTTTCGGTACTAAAACGTAGTCGTTTGATATGTGGTTGGCTGCCCCTCCTCTCCTTCCTGAAAAATATCCTCCAAAATTTCCCGAGAAACTTCCAATGATTGAACCATTGGACGTTGGACATTAACTTCAGTCAAAAATAATTGACGAAGCGGATGATTACTAATTTCCACTTAATCCTCGCTGCTACTATCTTTACCATCAAATCATCAATTTTCAAGTGGTGTTGTAAAAATATCAGCAGAAATCGTCTTCCAAAGGCGATATAATTTTATGAGCATTGAATCTGTAAATAACAAAATCAAAAGTTAACTGCAAATCTATAAAAAAAGCTACTTACAAATAAAATTTTATCAAAAACTACTGTTCCCAATGCACCTCAAAATAATAAAAGTGTAATATAATACCTACCAACAAAAAACATGAATTGCTATCATTATAAAAAATAAATACCTATAAGTAACAACTTACTTTTTGTGGGAACGCATGATGGTGAAAATTCACAAAACACGAAGATTGCATTTGATATTTTTGGTTTTATGGCATTCAATTGCTTTATAAATATCACTACATAGTTTAAAAAAGTCGCTTTCTCTGTCCCTATGTCCCTTTGTATGCTTAAATCTTTAAAACTTCGCAACGGATTTTGATGCGGTTTTTTTAATAGATAGACTGATTCAAGAGGAAGGTTTTAGTATATAATTTATTAGGTTTTAGACAAAGCGGACGAACCCGCGGGCGGTAAGCTAGTAAATTTATAAAATACGAAGATTTTTAAAATTGTAACTAATGAACGCAATCCATATTAGATTAATTAATGGTGTCTAGTTTTACTTAAAATAATAAACATCTACCCTCACTTTAAAAAAATGTAGTACCTCTATATTTATTATTTACACGAAATATACCTTATAGGAAAGGGAAGATATGGGCTAAAGAGTTAAATAAATAACATAATTATATTTAAATTATTAATTTCCAACTGTGTATTCAGTAGTGTTAACATCTAAATTGATTTGATTTTTACGAAATCTCATAGATGGCGCTGTTACAAAATTAACATTATACAACTTACATTCTTTAAACTATGTTTCTCTTCCCAAGTTACTTAAATGGCATAATTTTTATAGTGTCAATCTAGATATTGTCAAACAACATTTATATATGTGTCATTTGATTATTAATTTCCAATAGTTAACGTGTTTTTGATTTTTCTAACACTTCATAGATGGCGCTGTTTCAAATTTGTCTTTATACTGCTAAGATTCATTTAACTGTTTCTCTGCCCAAATTACGTAAATGACATAGTTTTTATTTTGTAAAGCTAGATAATAGCATGACTTACTCGAAACCAACATTTAAACATGAGTCTTTAGATTGTACGCTGTCGTAGTACACGGAATATGTAAGAAAAATAAAGGCTCACAGCTCCTCCCCCGAAGGTGATATCATGATAATATGTTTAAACTATCCTCACCCGACCTCTTAGGAATATTCATGCAAAATTTGAAGTAAATCTATGCAGTACTTTTCGAGATTAGCTCGGTCAAACATACAGACAAACAGACAAACAGACAAACAGACAAACAGACAAACAGACAAAAATTCTAAAAACTATATTTTTGGCTTCTATATCGATTATAGATCATGGATTATGTATTCTTTTAAAAAAATATTCAATGTACAGTTTTGACTTTCCTACGATTTTATTATATGTATAGATTTTATATAATTTTGATTTCAAAACTTTTTTTAGCTGAAAGTGGTTTAGACCGGTTATGAGTTTTGTCCGTAACCTAAACATTTGAAATTTACAGTTTAGAATTTAATTTTAAGCATACGTTTAAGCTTCAAACTATTTAGTTATCTGTGGTAAGTATAACCTAAATCTAAATTAAGTCTGTATGTATAATGTATATCCCCATTAGGCGTTAGCAACTGATTACTTTACTTACAAAAACAACACATAATAAATGACATTTTATTTTCGTACACAACCCAGATCACAATTAACCTCCTACCATACATTTAAATCAAATAAATGATGCAAACAATGGTCTCCCATCGGAAACACAGCCATCGAAGTACATTTAAGGATTTAGGTTATGTTACGCGTCAATTTCCCGCGCTCTCTCTTATCCGCCATCTTGTCCGACCTTTCTCAAAATGGCCGCAACTGACGTCGCTAAGATTTGTTTGGTTAGTGTAATTTAGTTACTACTCTATGATGTGATTTATGTTGTAAATTAGTGTAGCTTGCATGTCACACTAAATAATACTACAGTCTCCTGGTGATTATTGCCTGGAATAAGCTTTTTATCTAAAAACGTACCTACTTAGTTTTGTTGTTACGTCAACAAAACTATAATTTTTCTGTTAAAATGTTAGTTTATTATATTTTGTTTTACAAAAATGTACTGTGACAGTGTTCCCTTAAAATTCAGCATGTTATTTATTTCGACCATAAATTTAAAAACGTCCGTAGGAAAAAGCTTTTCAAAAATAAAACCAATGATAGCGGTTTCTAACAAGCATACGCTATAACACATTATTCAATGCATTGTAAGATAAATAATAACTGCATTCAGGTATTTACTTTTTTCCTACATATTAAGTGATGTTATATTTGTCTATGTCTTAATCACCACCCCTCCGAATTAATATTAAGCTCTAGTATGTTATTTTTTCAGATACATGGTTTGGTAGACCCGACCCTACATATCACTGTACGGGCCGCACTGCTAGCAACGGATGTTATAAAGTAATGTAATATATACTTACAATACAAAACTTAGCATTCGGCGCGCACTCCTGCAACCTTGTAGCACTTCTATTATTACAGGGTGTGATAGACCCGACTCCATCACTGTACTGACCGCACTGCCAGCAGCGGATGCCAGTGCTCGCTGCTACTAGCGCCAGTAGACAGAGGATTGTGAGGGACGTGCTCATTGTCTGCAACAAAATTGATTTAGTTCGTAAGTTCTATCTATTAAACTTATAACAATAAAGATTTTTGTATTTTGTATTTTCTATCTGATCCTAGCCTGGTATCCCTTAAGCATAGCCTATATTTAATGAGCTGGAAAATTTAAATTTAGCTTTCTAATTATTGTTTTATTGCAATTAGTGAATATTTTAAATATGGGTTCGAATCCCAATCCATGATCGATTTTTGACAGCGTAAAATTTTATTAGGAAATTCACAGAAAGCTACTTTTTACTTTTTACTGGTTCTACTAGTTATTATTCTGTGGTTATAGTAACAAATTAAACACGTTATAACTCGATTACAGTTTACACTTAAAAAAAGAACCTATTACCAACCATGCTCATAATAGAACACATCTTTTAGCAGTTAAAGTCTAACATTACGAAGAAACACACATTTACTAAACGGTTATTAACATTTTTGTTTACCACATTACGCCTTTGGGGTAAACCCATTTGGATACATACCTTTTTGTGTAAATTTACGATATATCCTATCACATAAAATGAAGGTATTGGGGCTTATAATGAGATTACTAGTGGTAAATATTTTGGGATTGAGTAATTTTAGAATTCAGTGGTTATATTCTATGTGCATTTTTAAATCTCTGTAGATCAAATAATAAAATATTGTACTTGTATAATTTTTTGTTTGTTGTTACTTGTATAATTTTTTGTTAAATTCACGTAAAACATAATGCTTATATTTCGGATAAGGTACTTCAGCGACATTCCAAAAAGCATTCTAATGCCAATCCATACTTAATATTATAAATGCGAAAGTAACTCTGTCTGTCTGTTACTCAATCACGCCTTAACTACTGAACCAATTTGCATGAAATTTGGTATGGAGATATTTTGATGCCCGAGAAAGGACATAGGCTACTTTTTATCCCGGGAAAATGCCGCAATCCCGGTAATCCCACGGGAACCGAAACTATGCGGGTTTTTCTTTGACTGCGCGGGCGAAGCCGCGGGCGAAAAGCTAGTTAATTATAATTCAAATTCCAAAGCAGTATATAACTAAGAAAGTAAAATTATTTACAGATATTTTGTGTGTCGACTAAAATCCAATTGAAATGTTAACATATTGTATCATCATCAATCATCATTAATAATTGTTAAAATTACTTCAATATACCTAGGTACTAGCAAAGCTTAATAATAATATAATTGTGTAGGAATTGTTTAGGAAAACCTTCTGCATGTGTAACCATTGTAACCCCAAATTAGAAACCATTAACTACAGGAAATTCCGTACCCACTCCCATAAATTTTATTTCCACATGTTTATTGACATACCCTAATAACCTTTGAACCCCAATTTAACTTGGTGTTTGTGTAAACTGGACGCTTATAGTCAAACATATGGGTAATGATTTACACTAATGTATTCCTGTATATAATATAAGTATATAGGTAATAGGTATAGATTAACGGTCTTACTAATAAAATGTTACCCATTCGCTTTGCAATGGATTAGTTATTGCAATAACCTGTCTTGTTTTTATGATTGACGTTTCATGTGAGCAAGAGCAGGACACAGCTATGGTAGAAAATGGTAGAAATTTATCCATTGTTAAACTTTTTATTAGTAAGGCCGATAATGTATACAGGTTAATTTACCTATATGTGTAAAAGTAGGTAGGTAGGAAACTATGTACTTATATAAAACATGAACTAAGTGGGTATCTGTTCTGAATTTATTTTGATTTTTTATTAAGGTGATTGCTACGATCTGTTCCCAGCCAATATCCCGCTAGATGGCGCTGAATTCTACATTTCTAGTTTATTTGAGTTTTTGCGTAATTGGAAAAGATTAAGGTCGTAGGAATAGTCATGGCGGTTACTGAATATTATATTTTATTGAAATATGTCATATCATTGCCTTAAAATCCACCCAATTCGGTAAAAAAATGCATTATAACATCTGTCATTGCATACAGGGTCGTTTACACACACAGACGTATACAAAAATGATAAAGATTTAAGTCTAGATGGCGTGAATGTAAAACAAGTAGGATTGTTATAAAAATAAAAGTTATATTTGCTGGCGTAAACTATTTTGTTGTAATTTTGGGAAATAAATAATGTCAAAATTGATTACAATAAAACGCAGTTTTATTTTATTACCTACATTACACTATTGTTTTTTTTTATCAAAACATGTATTTGAAGTAGCAAATATGATATTATGCTGATCCAAGCATTTTCACTCAAAACTAATATCACTAGTGATTTGTAAAAGTAAATTATTTCAATATACATTTCATAACCAACAAGTAAGAATAATTATTCATACAACAACAAATCAAAAACACTATTTACTATGGAAAAAAAACCAGGAAGGTGAAAAACATATTTACGATTTCGATGCACTCGACTTTTAGTAAAATAATAGGTAAAAATATTATTATGGTTTTGATCACAGACATATCTGTGGTATTGATTTTAGCTACTAGTATCAGAAAGCTGCGTGTTCAATGCACGTCGGGGTCCCACAACTGTGGAGGAAGGAAGGTAGAATACCTCCATCGAATAAGTGAAGTTTCTCGACATACTCGATTTGCCGGCCGGCCTCAATGAAGATTGTCCGAAAGTTGTATATGTGCTCTGTAACGAAAAAATTTCGCTAGCGCGATTCAGAGTGAGGTGTCGTACAATATACCTAATGAAGTTTTTCATCTTTTTATTTTACTGCAAATACAAAATAAAAATTAAACAATGGTAATGTAAATTCTAAACAAACTACTACCAAAATACAATTAGAACAAAAATCATTTGACTTGTTTATTTCACCCAGAGGCCAGAGGCGGCTCGTGACAAAATTGTATAGGTGTTTACTTGAAATAAAACAACGAAAATACAATAGCGTTCGGGATGATTTATTACAAAAAAATGAGCACCACATTTTATAAATGTCTATAACACTAAAAATTACAAAGTACAGGCTATTTCAAAACGAATTCAATGACTAGGTATCAATAATTAGTAAATCACCGAATTTGCATTCGCGAGCGTAGGTATCCATAGTGTTTGTCACTGACGGTCACTGACCTCTATAACTTATAGTTATAGAGGTCAGTGGTGTTTGTTGTGTAAACATGTATGTATTTGAGTAGTTAGTAGCATATTATATTCTGAATTTCTGATCCATGCCTATTCACTCAAAACTAATAACACTAATGATTTGTAACAGTAAATTATTTCAATAGGTAGGTATTTGAACATTTCCCAACAAGACGTAAGAATAATTATTCGTAGGTATACAAGATACAATAACAAATCTAATACACTATTTATTATTTTATTATTTACTAGCGGTCCGCCCCGGCTTCGCCCGTGGTACATGTTTACGTTTTCTCTCCATAAGAAGTAATAGCTAGAGAGCTAGCGCAAAGCTACCTGTATGTATTTGACCAGACCTGGATTTTTGTGTGTTGATTCCCCTATACCTACTATACATGAGAGGAGGAGTCACTAAGCCCAGAGTGGTGGACGGGGCGCGCGCTTAGGTAAGACAGGTGGAAATTTTTGGCGAACTTTGAAACCATTTGACCACGTCTGCCATTTTGATATTTGAAAATAGATTATTATTACTATCGGAAAATAACAATGGCAGACCATTATCACGCGGATAACATTCTGGCAGACACTTATGAAAGTGCTGAAAAAAATACAATTTTGAAAGTATTTGACCAGATCTGCCATTCATATATTTTATTTATTAGGGTCTTAAAAACTTATTTTCGAAACGGCAGACATTTTCATTGCGTACAGACTTCAGCAGACAACAAAACTTTACAGACTTCAGCAGTCAACAAGACTTAGCTTCTACATGGTCAGATGTATATATGTATTACGTTCCCTGACCTTACATCAATGATTTACTTTATTAATGTTTTTATGGTCATTTACATTTAATTTTGAAAACTATGGAATAAAATTTATAAATTTGATGATACAAAACTAAATATACATTTGTAAAGAATCTCAAATATAAAGTTGTGTTGCAAATAACAAATCATCATTTAAATATTTAGTTTATTTCTTTTAACAATTACAAAACAACATAAAAAAACACGCATGCATTTATTGAAATGTTCATTCATCATCACTATCGTATGGCGTTGTGTGACTCGTCTTCATAATCCATTGAATCGGATTCTGTAAAAGTAAAACGTAAATTATATAATAAAAGAAATGAGTCATTATAAACTTACCTAGTAAGGCAATGCCTTTGATGTCGCACGATGCCGCCGCGCCGCCAGTGTAGGTACTTCTGCTGCTACATGAAAATATGCTAGGGTTGCAACAAATGGGAAATAAAACAATTGTGATTATTACTATTATGATGTAATCATTTATTCATATTATGTACATTCAAAACAATTGCTATTATTAAATCTGATGTAATTATTTTTTCATAAATATATAATTATTATTAATTACATAATATATTGCACTGTGAAATATTTACGTATCACTTTATTTTTGATGTTCTTAATTGTCTTTTATAAAATTTAAGTGACGCATTCGCATTGGGATCAACAATCCGATAAGAAAAGAATGGAGACAACATATACATAGCTTTGATTTCAATTCTACAGATACAAAATATACAATCTATCTAAAATGATACAACGGATGTTTCCTGCGTTTTCTCGTCAAAATACCGAAACAACGTAATTATTGTATAGTAGTTGGGCGTGAAAGTAAAAAAACAAATGAAAAGTGTTTTCCATATGATTATTTATTAAATTTACGCGATTAAGAATAATTTCAACGATACAATTTAGTAACCGAGAATTCAGAGGATTAAAGAAAATACCTGCCTGATCATTTTATCAAACTCTAAAAGAATTATGGTTATTTCGCATCACTCGGTTTATTAGTTTGGTAATAATTATTAAAGGTAGTTACAACCCTAGCTATTGAGTCGAACGGTAGGCAACACAATATCGACTTTGTGCGGGTACATATGGTACATTTCTTCTTGCTGTGAAGCGTAATTATTATTATTAAGATTTTTTAGGCTATTTTGAATCAGCTGTTCTAATTTAATTCTAGAAATTTATTAAAACGTGATTATTTAAAAATATATTATGAGTTTATAAATACCTCAACCAATAGTTATTGTGTCCTATCCTCATTTCTTTATATCTTGGTAGTTAACTAAAGTGTTAAATTTACATAACCTCAACAACAACATTTACACTGCCACTGCACTAAAACTAAACTAACTAGCTCTCTAGCTATAAGAACCATCCTCGTACTTCAAGGGATATAATAAAAAAAGAATTATCGAAATCGGTTCAGCCGTTCTCGAGTTATGCGCTTACCAACACATTTTGCGATTCATTTTTATATATAAGATAAGATTATGTGAAAATAACCAGGAAGGTGAAAAACATATTTACGAAAACATAGTAACATAATATGGCTGTCGCTACAATAATTATATTTCAATTTTATCTTTTTATACCTAGTAGAACTGGCCGACGAATAAAAAAAATCGTATTAGAATAAATACAATAAATTACGGAACAAAAAAAGGATTGTAACTGAATTAGGTATGTTTGTTTCTGGGCGCACCGTTTTCGACGACGCGACGCGCGACGTAAGCGTATAGGTATAGGTACCTACTTTGCTAAAACAAACTAATAAAATTGTGTGTCTGTCTGAAAATTCGGAAAAGCATATTTTGCAAGTTTGTAATTACTTTGATAGTTTACCGATTTATAATAATTGTAATTGTAATTGTATAATATATAATTTGCAATGTGGTGAAATTTCATAAAAATCACGGGCCAATTTTTTGTTTTGAATCCCACCGAAAATATAATTGCGTTATTAGAATAATTAATTACTATACCTACCCACGATCAATTATTACAATATAGTCTCAAATGCATACTAGAGAAATATTGCAATTTGATTCAATTAAAATGCATAGCATACAAAAATAAATTCACAACACAAGAAATTCCGCGCGCAAATCATAGCGCGTGTCAATGAAATCAAGAATGTTTTATATCAAGCCGACGCGGACGACGACGCGACGCCGAACAAAAGTACCTACGACGGACGACCACGCTTCGAGTTGCCAAACAACATGAGTAATAAATTGTTTACAAAAAAAACAAGTTTTCCATTTTTCTGTATGAGTAGACAGAACTTCAAAACGCCACCTGCTACGGTTTATATTATGAACGATTGTTATAAAAATAAAAGTTATATTTGTTGGTGTAAACTATTTTATTGATCAATAATTTTGGAATTTAAAATTGTCAACATTGATTACAATAAAACGCAGTTTTATTTTATTACACTATTGTTTTTTTTATCAAAACATGTATTTGAAGTACCATATAATATTATGCTGATCCAAGCATTTTCACTCAAAACTTATATCACTAATGATTTGTAAAAGTAAATTATTTCAATATACATTTCATAACCAACATGTAAGAATAATTATTATTATTCCTACCTACAACAACAAACCTAAAACACTATTTACTATGGGAAAATAACCAGGAAGGTGAAAAACATATTATTATTTACGATTTCGACGCACTCGACTTTTAGTAAAATATAGTAGGGAAACATAATATTATGGTTTTGATTTTTGCTACTAGTATAAGAAAACTGCGTGTTCAAACTACTTGTTTGTCTGTCTGAAAATTCGGAAGTACTTTGGTAGTTTACCGATTTATAATAATATTGTATATATCGTTGTTTAAAAAATATTCAAACACAATAAAATATGATATATGTACTGATTTATCACTGGTTTCAGTGATGAACTGATGAGTCAATTATAGCCACTATACTTTCGTCATACGTGTGTATGATTGATGTGATTTGCAACGTGGTGATATTTCAGAAAAATCACGGGTCAAATTGTCCCACCGAAAATATAACTGCGTTATAAGAATAACTATACCTACGATAAATTATACATAATACAATATAGTCTCAAATGCATACTAGTGAAATATTTTATTTGAATCAATAAAATAAAAAAATAAATAAAAAATAATAATAATACAAAAATAAATTCACAACACAAGAAAATCCGCGCGCAAATCATAGCGCGTGACAATGAAATCAAGAACTTTGGAGCCGACGCGGACGACGAAGGAGCCTAACAAAAGTACCTACAATCATAGGCGGCTCGTGACAAAATTGTATGGCCGTGTTCACTTGAAATAAAACAACGAAAATAGGTACCTACAATAGCGTTAGCAGTACAAAAAAAATGAGCACCACATTATAAATGTCTATTTATACACTAAAAATTATAGAGTATTTCAAAACGAATTCAATTATTATTTAGCAATAATTAGAAAATCCCCGAATTTGCATTCGTGATCGTATTCATAGTGTTTGTCTACACTAATATTATAAAGAGGAAAACTTTGTTTGTTTGTTTGATTGTAATGAATAGGCTCATAAACTACTGGACATTTTACCAATGTTTGCAAGTTTGTGATTACTTTGATAGTTTACCGATTTATAATAATTGTATACTTATATCATTGTTTAAAAATATTCAAACACAATATGATATAGGTACTGATTTATCACTGGTTTCAGTGATGAACTGATGAGTCAATGTTAGCCACAATACTAATCACTTTCGTCATACATGTGTATGAACTATGATTGATGTGATTTGCAATGTGGTGAAATTTCATAAAAATCACGGGCCAATTTTTTGTTTTGAATCCCACCGAAAATACATATATTACTAATTGCGTTATTAGAATAATTAATTACTATACCCACGATCAATTATTACAATTTACAATATAGTCTCAAATGCATACTAGAGAAACATTGCAATTTGAATCAATTAAAATGCATAGCATACAAAAATAAATTCACAACACAAGAAATTCCGCGCGCAAATCATAGCGCGTGTCAATGAAATCAAGAATGTAATTTTATATCAAGCCGACGAGCGACGACGCCGAACTAAAGTACCTACAGTACCATTTACCTTCAGTGTACAATACAGTTTACAGACCTACGACGGACGAACAATAATGAGTAATAAATAAAAAAAAACATAGTTTCTAAGGTCATTAGTTTTATTTTATTTTATTGTTATTTTCTTTGAACGATTGGAAATGAAATTACTCAATTTTTACACAGAACTTTGATTTATTAGAATTATGCTCATTATGCATAAGATAACGAACGCGAATGCACGACATCTAGCGCGTCAATGTCTAAACATCGCCTTTCGTTTAGACATTGACGCGCTAGATCTGTAATAAGTATATAGTCTATGCGCTAGATGTCGTGCTTTATGTCGTGTTTCGCTTGGCAAAAGTCACGCACACTACTGTAGAAGTGTCAAATTTTTCCGGTATTTTACTGTTGTTTTTCTAAGTAAATATTGTAAATTATTGATTAAAAAGGTCGAACGCGCACACATTTCATTATAGAGAAGTGATAAAATGATTAGTTTTAAAGAAATAGTGTCTGTGTTAAGTGTTTAGAGGTAATCAAAAATGTATGGAGGGACGGTCGGAACATCAACCTTAACTATTTAAAGGTAATCTATAGTTGTTTCAAATCCAAGGATTTTAATAAACGCTGGAAATCTGTCTAGTGATTTAAACAGACACATATATGAAACACATACAAATACACTGAGTTGGCCCCATTTTTGCAAAGTTAGCGCATTTTTTAAAGTTTCAAGCTTTTTTTACTATCTTTTGTTCTAAATGTTAACATAATACATATAAATATATTTTATTAATCATTTACAGAAGGACGTAGGTACATAGACTATTCGATCACAGTCACCGCATATGAAAATTAAATAGTAGACCTATTTATCATATCGACCAAATACGATAGGTTTAAAGTTTCACCTCTATAACGGTATCAAATAAATTCACTACCTCCATAATCTACCGCAAAGCCTTGAAGAATAGACCGCGATAAGTCATGGGTCATTTTATCTTAACCCATTGACCACCGTAAGGCCCGATCGGGGCGCGACACAATAGATTTTCTATTGTGTCTGTGATTCCGAGGACTGATGGATTAAGCCGATGTAAATTTATGCGTAAAAACGCGGGAAAGCTTTTCAGTCTGGCTATATTTTTAGTGTTTCTTTTTGTGGCCGTACTAGTTTTAGCATGTGACTACTCTCGTAGCACTTTACAAGTTACTTACTAATATTATATTGTAGACTGTTCGCGATACATTCAAAAACTACTGCACCGATTTTCATACTGTTTTCACCAAAGGATAGCGTAGTTATTGAGAAGGTTTTAAGTAAGTATATAATTAGGTTAAGTTTTAGATAACACAGGTGAAGATGCGTGCGGAAAGCTTATTTTATGTGTCTATTTGTATTTCGGTGTCTAAAACTATCAGCAAAGATATTTTCAGCCAATTTCGTTCAGTTGTTTATAGTTTCACAAATCTTCGGTTTCATAATATATGTTCAGATATTTATTTATTTATTTATTTATTTATTTACACACACCCATAGAACT